>RJWT010006432.1:0-29151 GCA_004365215.1 Cuniculus paca | reverse complement strand
CAGCAAGTCATCAAGAAGATTATACACCATGACTAAGTGGGATTCATCCCAGGAATGCAAGGATGGTTCAACTATGCAAATCAATAAATGTAATACACCATATCAATAGAGCCAAAGATAAAAACCACACGATCATTTCAATAGATGCAGAAAAAGCCTTTGATAAAAGTCTAGCACTCATTCATGATAAGAACCCTACAGAAAATTGGAATAGATGACCTTTACCTCAATCTGATAAAGGCCATCTATGACAAACCAATAGCCAGTATCACATTAAATGGTCAAAAACTGAAAGGTTTCACTCTAAAATCGGGAACAAGACAAGGATGTCCATTATCACCACTCCTATTCAATATAGTGCTGGAAACATTAGCCAGAACAATTAGACAAGAGACAGAAATAAAAGGAATAAGGATAGGAAAAGAAGAACTTAAATTGTCACTATTTGCAGATGATATGATACTCTCCATAGAAGACCCACAAAACTCCATAGAAAGACTTCTGGATGTCATAACCAAATTCAGTAATGTAGCTAGATACAAAGTCAATACTCAGAAATCAATAGCATTCCTGTACACAAACAACAAACTCACTGAGAGACAAATAAGAGAAACCACACCCTTCACAATAGCATGCAAATAAATGAAATACGTAGGAATCAACCTAACAAAGGAAGCAAAAGATCTATTCAATGAAAATTAGAGTACTCTGAAAAAAGAAACCGAAGAAGATCTCAGAAAATAGAAAGACATTCCATGCTCATGGATAGGAAGAACAAACAATGTAAAAATGGCCATTCTCCCAAAATTATTACACAGATTTAATGCAATTCCCATCCAAATAGTACCAGCATACCTCACAGATCTAGAGAAATCATTCTTAAAATTCATCTGGAACCAGAAGAGACCTAGACTAGCAAAGTCAATTCTGGGCAGCAAAGGCAGGACAGAAGGCATCACAATCCCTGGCTTGAAATTATACTACAAAGCTACTGTAATAAAATCAGCATGGTACTGGAATCAAAACAGACCTGAGATCAATAAAATAGATTAGAAGATACAACCCCAAGTACAAACACACTCAGCCACCTTATCTTTGACAAAGGGGTCAAACATGTTCACTGGAAGAAAGATAGCCTCTTTAATAAATGGTGCTGGAAAAACCGGTTTTCCATATGCTGAAAACTAAAACTAAACCCAAGCCTATCACCATGCACTAAACTAAAGTCAAAATGGATCAAAGACCTAAATATTAAAACAGAAACACTAAATCTGCTGGAAAACAAAGTGGGCAGAAATCTTGAAGATATAGGGGTAGGTGGAGAATTCATGAACAAAACCCAAACTGCACGGGAAACACTTCCCAGAATCAACAACTGGGATCTTGTCTTGTTAAAAAGATTTTGCATGTCAAAAGAAATCTCCAACAGAGTGAAAAGAAAACCCACAAATTGGGAAAAAATCTTGGTCAACTGCCCTTCAAACAAAGGTCTTCTATCTAGAACATATAAAGAATTAAAAAATATCAGGCCCTCGAAATTCAAAGACCCAATCCAAAAATGGGCATCTGAGATGAAAACACACTTCTCAGCTGAACAAATACGAATGGCAAATAAATACATGAAAAAATGTTCAGCATCACTGTTCATTAGAGAAATGCAAATTAAAACAACTCTGAGATTTCATCTCACTCCAGAAAGAATGGCCAGGTTCAAGAAAACCAGCAACAATAAATGCTGGAGAGGCTGTGCGGAAAAAGGAACCCTTCTCAACTGTTGGTGGGAGTGTAGACTGGTGTAGCCACCAGAAATCAGTTTGGAGGTTCCTCAAAAAGCTAGGATTGGAAGTCCCATTTGACCCAGCTATTCCTGTTCTGGGCATATTCCCAGAAGAAGTGAAATCATCATACCACAGTGATATATGTGCACCCATGTTTCTAGTAGCACAATTTGTGATAGCCAAATCTTGGAAACAACCCAAATGCCCATCGATTAAGGAATGCATAAAAAAGATGTGGTACTTTTATACAATGGGGTACTATTCAGCTATAAAGAAGGGTAACATTGAGGTTTTTATAGGTAAATGGATGTGACTTGAGACCATACTCATAAGTGAAACAAACCAAAGTCACACGTGTAAACACCACATCATCTCCCTAGTGTAAGAAACTGACTCAATAAGATACAAAATTCCTGATAAATATGGGGGAAAGGTTCTGAAGTCCAATGGTGCTTTTATTCTTTGATTTGATTGGTTTAAGTGTCTTTTCTACTATTTGATTGCAATATGTGAGAAGACAGGAACAGCTCTTTTGAAGAAAACGGGACATTAAGGTAGCCATTGTTGGTTTCTTGTCTGATTGAAGGCCTGTAATGCTTTCACTCTTTTGTTTTATCTGGTTTTATATTATTTTGTTTTGTTTGAGTTTATTGTCTGGGAATGTATGAATAACCATTTCGAAGAAGGCAAGAGACACTAGGGTAGCCATTGTTGTTTTCCTGTTGTTATGTTTTGAAGACATGTATTGCTTGCGGTGTTCTGTTCTGAAATGGTATGTTGTGTTTGACTCTATTCTGTTTTGCTTTGCTTTGTTTGCTTTGGTTTTGTTTTGTTCTATTCTCTTTAAAATTAAAAAAAATCAAATAAATACTGGAGAAAATATGAGGAAAAAGGAACCCTTCTACACTGTTGGTATGAATGTAATACAATAAACTAATGCTTCGGATATCAGTATGAAGATTCCTCTAAAAACTAAAAATAGGGATATCTTTCTGAAAAAGAAACTCATCATATTAGAATGATATATGCATATCCATGTTTACAACAGCTCAATTTTAACAGCTAAATCTTGTAAACAGCCTATCTGCCCACTGACGAATGAACAAAATGTAGTATGTCTGCACAGTGGAATATTACTCTACAGAAAGAAGAATAATTTGTAGGTAAATGGATGTACCTTGAGGTCATAATGTTAAGTGAAAAAAATCACACACAAAATATAAATAAATAGCAAAATAAAAGATAACAGAAAGTAGTGAGATCTATTTCAAATGGGAAGAGGAACAAAAGATGGAGGAATAGGGAAGAGGGAAGAGAAAAGGGATAATAAAAAAAGAATGGAAACAGCTTTTGCAAATGGGAAGCGAAACAAGATTTAAAGGGAGCAGGGAGGGATGAGACGGAAAGGAGAGAAAAACAGAATTAAGGTGTGTGACATACATGTACGAAGATAAATGTTATCATTATGTCCTACAAACATATACCAAAAAAAACACAATTTACACCCTCATAAAGAGTTCTGATTTACTAGAATATTTTATACGAATGGTATGTTTTGTATGAGAGTTATGCACATTAAAAGGGAAAACTCTAAAACTTATGGAGAAATGAGTACAGTCTAGATGTTACTATTTTGAAAATATTTTTAAAGAACAATTCTCAATAAGGGAATCTTTATCAATTCAGTTACATTTCTAGTAACACAAAACAATTCTTAAAGTATTATTGTGGCATAAGCGCCTGCATGATAAGCATAAGGCCCTAAGTTTGATTTCCAGTACTAAAAAAAAAAAAGGATTATTGTATCACGAGGTCACTGAAAAGATATTCACAAACCACAGGTAACTCTTTCACAGGTACTCTTCTTCAATATTAATTCATCATTCATCCAAAATATTCATTGAGAACCTCCTATGTACAATATTTTCAGCAAATACACTAAGCACTTATAGTTCAGAGTACACAGAAAAGCAAATACATCTCTTAAGTCACTAACAGTGAAATAGATAAGACACATAACAGGTTATTACTAAAACTCTGTGAAGTACTGTGGACTAGAAAAAAAAAAGGTCCAAAAATACATCATAGAAATCTCAGTTTAGAAAAGGATCAGAGATAGTACAGACCCAGGTAACACTAGCAAAAACACTCAGTACATTTTTTTACTTCACAAATGAAGAGACACTAAACAGTGTGTCTAATTCAATAGTGAGAACCAAAAAATAAGTTGATATTAACCTGACAAAGAACTGGGATCAAATAGGAAATAGAGTATTCCAAGAAGAGAGAACAGTATCTAAAAAGGTCTATGGACAAGAAGCATAGCCCTTTAAAAATGATGAGACCTTGCAGAACAAGAGATCAGTCTTACACATATGAAAGAATGTTTAAATAAGCATATCCGATTCTTATTAATTTGTTTATAGATATGTGAGAAAACAAAGTATAGCAGATTTTCAGAAGGAAAAACAAACATGGAAGTTTACTGACTTACAGAAGCTGTAAAAACAAAAAGGAATCCTTGAGACTCCTGACATGAGCCTTTAGATTCTTTCCCACTTCTCTGAAGTACCATGATTCTAGACTCTGTATGTACCCTATCTTACAAGAAATCTTATTCTTGAAAATAATGCACTAGTTGAAAAGCAAAATTTACATGAATTAAATGTTAAATGCACTCCATTAGTCAGCTTTCCCATTACTGGGACAAAATACCTGACATCTGCACTTAAAGTATAAATTTATTTTGGCTCATGGTTCTCAAAGGATTCAGTCCAAGATTGGTTGGCTCCATTGCAGAACAGTATGGTAAGGGCACAGTGGGGAAAAACTAACTGCTCACACCATGACACCTATAGAGCAGAGAAAGAAGGAAGAACTGGGGAAAAGAATACACTTTCAAGGTCAAGCCCCCAGGGACCCACCTTGAACTAAGCCTCACCTCCTAACAGTATTCACCCATAAACTCAATGGATTCATCTAATGATGAGCACAATACCAACATAATCCAATCAGCTTCCACATACATGCACATGGGGAGAAGGGAAACGGGACCACTTTTGGGATCTAAACTATAACATTCTGCTCCTGGCTCCCAAAAGGTTCAGGTCCATCCCACTGTACAAAATGCATTTAGTGCATCTCTAAGAGTTGTCAAAGTCTTAAGAGTTCCAGCACTGCTGAAGAGTCCAAGTTCAAAGTCTCCTAGAGACTCAAGGCAAACTCTTAGCTGTGAGGCCCTGTGAAAACAAAAAAGAAAAATACTTCAAACATACAATGGCACAGGGCAAACATTTCCATTCCAAAAAGGAGGAATATGGGGACAGAAATGAGTCAGACTGAAACCCAAGAGAGCCAAAATTTTATCTTACAGGTCCTGTTCAGCATGTAGGGCAGGTTGGAGTGAGATATGAGCTCCCAAGGGTTTGAGCAGGCCCATCCTTAAAGCACTGCTGAATGCAGCCCACACAGACTGGCTTCATTCACTGCCTGCAGCTTTCCTTAGCAGATGTTACACACTGCTGGCGTCTCTAAATTCCTGAAGAGATGGACGGACTGTTGGCTTCACTCTCACAACCTAAAAGTATCACCCCCTGAGAAGAACACTGCCTGATCTCCCAGATTTTCCTTTGAAATCTGGGTGGAAACCTTCATAAAAAACAAAGTAACTCCTGCATCCCGCTTACCTGAAAACAATACTATATGGGTGATACCACCAAGGTCTGCCGCGAGCTCAAGCAGTAGTATGGTCCCCTGAATCATGACTACATTGACCTCTGCATGCCTGGATGGATGAGCATGTTGAAACAAATCTCAATAAACCAAGTCCCCAGGAGTCTGCAGAAGACCATTTGGATAGCTCTCTTTGAATGTAGAACAATTACCTCTGCATTAAACTGAGCCCTATCTCCATATACTGATACGTACAGAGCTCACTAAGCTTTTTTTCTCTTTAATTGGCTCTATGCAAGATAAACAGGGCTAGCTGAGGTACTGATGTGTAATGTTTAAAGCTAGCCAACAGTTTCCTGTCTCTTCGCCTTGTGTCTCCCTATAAACGGTTGAGCACAGCAGGATGGCAGAGCACATAGCTCCAGGAAAGTCAACTGATTTTGAGCCTCAAATCAACAGGCTAGGACTTCCCAGGGAATAAAAGTTTACATATTAGAAACTGAAGCAACAGCCTCCTAATCATTTAAATGCTACCCCAACTGAGGAGTTACACAGATTGGTCTTTCTGCATATCCTCTCTGCATACTGCAGAGGTGCTGTCTGGTCTCTGAGCTAAGCCTAGCTCACAGACTCATATAATTCCCACTGTTCTCACCATCACTCATCCTCGAGCCACTCCCTTCTTCACAAGGTAATAAATTCTGAGTGAAGCCCTAGGTCATGGCCTTTGTTCCACGAATCCTTACAGGATCCCCAGGCTGCCCATAACTAAAAATGTTTCTTAGTGTCTTTATTCTTGCCATGGGTTGCACTGGAGATGGTAGATTAAAATCAACTAGATGGGATTCCACTAACGTTTCAATGGAATTACGAATATAAACTTCCAGGATCACGAGGAGGCCAAAAAAAGGGATTACAATATTTGGATTACTATAGGAGTCCCTTTTTGAGCTCTTCTCAAAAGGAAGGTTTACACTTTTGCACCTCTAAATCTGTGATGGGTGGGATCTTGCTGATTCCTGAGAGGCCTTCAAGTTATCTTTCCTGTTGTCCTGATGCAAACTCCTTCACCTTTTTTTAATATCAATCTTTTCATCAATCATGATCTTGTCTGCCAAAACTTTGCAGGTACTTCCTTTTTGCCAAAACTAGAAAATTTTCCTATCTGCTTTTCTGTTCCTGATTCTCACTGTAAACCTGGCTAAAAGCAGCCAGCAGTATTCACACCATAGCCTGCACACAGCCTGTACATCAGGCTGTCTTGAAGTTTCCTCCAACAGATTAGTCTTCTGCCCTCAACCTCAATCTCCTGCAAAGTCTCAGAACGTAGGCAAAATGTACTCAAGTTCCTTGCCAGAATACTCATTGCCTCTAGCCCTATACTAAGAGTCCTTGCTCCAACTGAAACCTCATATGCCTGATCCTTAATATCCACATTCCTACCAGCATTCTGTTCTGAGCTCCAACCTGAATCACCCATCACACTCTGCTTGTAGCAATCTCAAGCATCTCTAGGCTGCTGCTCCAAACTCTTCCAAACACCTCCAAGTAAACGCCAAAAGCTTCTCAACTACATGGTCAGGTACAGTTACAGCAATGATGCTACTCCAATTTTCTTTATTAGCTTTCTGAACACGGGACAAAAACACCCAACTCCCTCAATTTACAGAAAGAGAGCATAGTGCCCCATGATCCAATCACGTTCCAAACACATGAGCCTTTGGAAGATATTTTAGATTTAAATTCTAACATGTATTATCAGAGGTTGCAAAAGTTAAAGATCACAGTAGCTAATGAGTTAATGCAACCAATCGTACGAGTCTAGGTCTGCCACTAACTCAGAAGTGACTTTAAATACAACTTAGCCCTTTGGCCATAGTTATCTCATTTACTAAGTGAATAAAATATGTGTCTTTAATTTAAATAATTCAAAATTCTATGATGGTGTATTTAAATTCTTGGCCATGAATCATTCCTAATAAAGCCCTGCTGGGATTTACTCAAGAGATGAAAATTTTAAAATATATATATTTGGATTAAGGAACGGATGGCACACATATACATCATCAATGAAAACAGGTGAGAGCAAGCCATCTATATTATTTCCTTAATATGTTTAAAGTTAATTTTTTAAAATATAGGCAATACAAAAGCAATACTTGTATGTTTGTAAGAAACATAACTTTGAAACCAAAAAACAGGTATGGCTAATCAAGTAATAGATAAGTCAGTGTGTTTTTATTATTTTATTTTTCAGTGTTCTCTATGTTTTGAGAATGGAAAACAAGACATGAGAAAGATTGAAAAGGCAAAATACCTAAGGCAAGCCTAATGTCAACAGATTCTTTCCAGTGTATGACTTGTTCCTCCTCAAGCTCTACATCAATATCCAGATGTAAGAACTTCTGGACAAAAGTAATTATTCTGAACTTACATTCTTCAAACACATTTAACCCAGGTGCAGTCTACAGATATGTCTTAGTTACTTTTCTCGTTACTAAGACAAAATACCCAACACCCAAAATTACGGAACGAAAGGCTTACTCAGCTTACAGTTTGTATCATGGCAGAGGGGCAACTGTTCATGATGGCAGAAGCACCAAAAGCAACAGGAGAGAAAGAGATAGCAAGCATCTTTCCTCCCTTACATTACATGCAGGCTACCTGCCATAGGGTGGGTGTAGCCCTCATGCCCCCAACCCCAGCTTTAGACCATGAATCAATCACAAACTCTAGATTCAGCCACCTCCAAAAAGCCTGCCCCCACAACAGCATGAGGCTTTGGGGGGACATCCAGACACAAATCATAGTAAGATATCTTGCCACACCCACACAATCCTACAATTTTATACTCAATACTTACTAAATGTTATTTCCAATATTGCAATGAAGTTCCTTCATTAGAAACTAGTGAACAATGAACTTAAACGGAGCAGAGGAGTAAATTACATAACAAAGGTAACATACAGCATGGGCACCTGGGTATCAGCTTTGAATTGAAAACATAAAATTTCATAAAATCAAACATGAAATTTCCTAAAAACAGATTTACTCACACATATGAAGACTGAAAGCAAGTTAACAAAAATCTAAGTCTCCGTTTTAAAAATGTACTTTCCTCAAAGCATCAGAAATATAGAAAATGTGTTTTATTGGAGTTTTATATTCTCTCAACTCTGTGTTAAGTACAGACAAGATGATAAGGTTTATATATAACTGGTAGAGTTGCATTTCTACTAACGAAATGAAATTTTTAAAAAAACCTTCAAAGAAAGTACTGTGAGTCTCAATTTATATTACAAGTTATTGCTATAATTTAATCTCAACACAGGAGCCAGGTGTATTCTGAAATTCTATCAATTTCGAAAGTTGCTCTTAAAAGTAATGACATGGAAGAAACACAGGTCTTTAGATCTTAATCTTGGGCCAAAGTTTATGTCTCAATACCTGTTTGACTTGGATATATCATAGCCTCTTCTCAATTCTTACTTCTAAACCATTAGGATTAACTTTCCCAGTTCCAGGTTTCAACAAACTTCTCACAAAACAGTTTTTAGTTTCAAATTTTTAACATCAAATTATTTACCTGTCTTAGCAACCATATTAAAATAGTGAGTTTAAAAAAATAGCTGAATATTCTCTAACTTGAATTTTGCTTGAGAGGGAGAGGGATGGCAAAGCAGAACAGAGAGACACGTATACCTTTATGGAAGGTACAGAAACTCTATACAACACACCATTAATAATAAGAAAGCAACTGACACTCCCTATCTTTGCTCCTTGAACTCCCAACTATCCCTCAGCTTAATGTAATCTAGCAGTTAAACACAAGACTCCACTACAAACTTCTCTTTTTCAAGGTCCCCCATGATCTCCCAGATAAGAAATGAATCACTTTATGTCACTGTGGTCTCAAACACTGTCAATCATGGCCCCACCACTTATTACCTGTATGATTGGAGAAACATTTCTTAATCTCTAGACATGGGTTTACTCAACTACAAAATAAAGATAACTTCATAAAGGTATGGTAAGGAAGAACTACATTAACACATGTAAGGTACTTCAGTGGCCAACACATGGCCAAATACTCAAGTAATGCTAATATTACATTATTTCCTCCCTAAAAAGCTTCCTTGGTTTCATTTTAGAGACCATTTTCTTTGAGTTTTCTTCACATTCTACAGCCCGTTCTTAGTCTCCTATACTACATGTTTTATCAAGCCTTAGCCCTGAAAGGTGGTGTTCCTCAACACCCACTGTCTATTTTCACGAACTTAATTCTTTCCATGATTTAAGTCATAAACTGAATTGGATGAGAAACAAATGAAATCTTCCCATGAAGTTAATGTTAAATCTAACCACTAAATTTGATTTGGTTCTCATCCAATTCAGTTTGTGACCAGAATTATGGAAATAATTAAGTTCGTGAACCAAGGTACCAGTGCATTCCAATAGTCCACACAAGAGCTGACGGTGGCTTGAAATGCAGTTAGAACAATGCAAGTAATTTTTTAAAAAATTTTTTTTAATTTTTCAAAGGTCAAATTCTGAACAAATTTGAAAACAGAGCTGACAGGATTTGATAGGGTAAGAGTAAAAAAAAAAGGAATATGAGTATCTCATGGAAATAACTTATTTAGATTGGCTCGTTTTATTTTTGTAATAGTTTTAATTAGAAAAAAAAACCTTCCTCAAGTTCTATACTTTTATGGACTTGGCAAAACAACTCAGAAAATTTTCCATTAGCAAAGTAAATGGTATATGTCAGTTAGAGCTTAAACAGAATCAGAACTACCTCCTGTTTTTCTGAAATAAACCATTTAGCTCCAGTCATTTCAAATTAGTACCAAAAGAAATATTAAAATATCCACTTCGCTAATCAAAAATTTTAAAAAAATCCATCTCTTATATATAATATCCATAACATTTATGCAATATCACAAACACAATATTCATCACTCTATTTCAGAACTACAAAATGGGGGAAAAATTCATCATCTTGTATTATGCTGCTAATGACTGCTTATTTTTCCAGTTACAATAATACATGGTTCCTTACAAAATCCATTAAGAATGGCAATTATGACAAATACATCCATTTAATTTGCGTTTCTGTTTCTCTTGTTCTACTGCAGGCCTACCGAGAACCTGCATGTGTGATAAGTCTGGTAAGAGTAGAGGAAACTAACTTGCCTATGTGACATGACAGTTCCCAAGCTAAGCAAGACAATCTGTCAGGAGGTTTACCCCCCGAACCAGCTAGGTCTACTTTTAGTCTTACTATTCTTACTGCTAAGTAAGACTTTACTGATCCACATTCAACAAAAATCACCACTCCAGCTAGATTTCCCTGATATCTCTTATAACAGAATAATCAAGAATACTTCATAAAATTTATCTACTTTTAGTCTGAAGATTCTTAATTGATCAAAGACTTTTATTGATCCAGATTCAACAAAACCTCCCCAGGTAGGCAAAGGATTCTGTCAGATTTCCTTAATATCTCTTACAATGAGATCAACAATACTTCATAAAATATCAGGGATAACTGCTTTAAAACAATTTTTACAGAATCAATAATTTAATATGAACTTAGAAAACACCACTGTCAGAACACAAAAAATGGTGGGGAATGTTTAGAGAATCTTTCATAACAGCTAGACTCAGGTATATAATAGATGTTCCATAAATTCCTATTAAAATAATCTTATGAGAGTGGGAGGGAGAACTAATGAACTATAAATATCTCAAGTCTGGACAAGACTGATAAAATTTTCCATCTCAAAAAAGAAGTTATAGCAATTAAATTCAGTATAGTTACTCGACCCACTTAAAATCGTTAGCTTTACTTCTTCCTGCTCTGTGATGCTATCTTATCAAGGCCCAAGTATTTGGAATGAACATGTTGAAACGATGTATAATCAACAAGGATGCTAAAGATAAATTCTTACAGATGCGAAGCAAATACTTCCTTTCACTATAAACAAAATGACAGAGTCCACTTCTTGAAGAAATCAAGATCTATTTATATTCACTCTCTTGAAATGGCACAGGCACCCTTAGAAGGATAAGTTTATAATAAATCCCTGTATTTGGAAAACATTGTTGCTAAGCATCTTCTAACATTCAACAGAGTTTATATAATTCATGTCACTGCTACATAATTAACATTTCACGTTCTCCAAAAAAGTCCAGTATGCTTATCTATGTTTTTAATTTAAAACATTATAAATTTTGAGGGAATTAATAAAAGGCTATGCAACTAATTAATTAGAAAGGCAGTCTAATCCCAGAAGAAATACAAACATAGACATTAAATGTCAAGATGTGTTAAGAGTCTAGCTTGTAAACAGCTTGTCCACTTGCGATAAAACATTTCAAAATACAGCCCCTTTGCTTAAAAAGGTGAGCTGCAAAACATAAGGTCTTGGAACAAGTCATAGCATATCAAATCACCCTCTCACTCAAAAGTTAATTATATAGAAAACGTAACATTTGCAAATAAGTTTCACACCCAGCCATCAATAGTAAACATTTATCTGCTCATATAATGAGATTCAATCATTGAAAGCAACATTTATCAAAGTTTTTTCCAACTTTCATATTCATTATGGGAGCAAAAGTTCAAAAAATATAGAAAATATGTAAAAATATTTGAGTAAGAGATTGGAAGAGTTGAACACACTGCAAAAAATGCATTATCATTCCAGAAATTATAGACTGAAAAAGCACACACAATCTACATACACACTCAAGGGAGTCTCAATTAGTATCTCACTAACAATAACCATTTAATTACATGAACAATCAGGGAAACTACGTCTCTGTAGTTTATGAAATTCTGAATTATTTCAGCTCATGTTATTACATGGTGTCTGTATACAACTTTCGTTAATGGTGGAGCTTCTTCCACTTGATGACAGTTTAAGAAGAGGGTAAACCACCAGAGGTAACAAACAAAAAACATACAGATCCACAAATAATAAGCAACAGAATGTTCTAAGAAAAACACATCTGTATTTCTATTTGTAGTCTTAATACTTTTTTTTTTTTTTTTTGGTACCAGGAATCAAACTCAGGTCCTCATGCTTGTCAGGCAGGCACTCTACCACTGAGCTACATCCCCAGCATTTATTTATATTCTTAACTGTTAATTTTTAAATGTTTCCTTACTTGTGGCTTTTCTATCTTTCAGAATTATTTCCCATTTTCAAATTTTATCCAGATTATTATACACCCACAAGACATCCTTGGAAATTCATTTTCCCCTTGAATAGGCAAGTTATAGGATATAGTCTGAAATAGTCCGTTACTATCACATAAAAACTCTAAGAATAAATTCAAGGTTACTAGAAGTAGTCAGAGAATTACATTATCTAAATCTAATCCTGTTACTGAAATCAGTTTCAGAGAATCTTCAAAAACGGAGTAGGTAAGCCAGGCATGGTGGCACACACCTATAAGCCCAGAGCTCTGGGAGACAGAGGCAGAATTTAAGTTTTAGCCCAGCTTGGGCAACTTAGTGACTCAGCAAGTCTCTGACTCAAAGCTGGGGATGTAGTTCAGTACAAATACTCTGGAATCATTCTTCAATATTCCCCTGCCAAAAGTAGTTGATTGATCCAAATGACTCATACTCAGAGTGTAGTCTCTGGGTTAGCAGCACTGACGTCATCTGCCGGTTCATTAGAAATGCAAATTCTTGGTCCTTCCTAGACCTACAGAATTAGTGGTACAGTTAGAGAATCATTCACATAAATCAATGACTGAAATTCCTGCTCAGAGGCAAGTGAAAGATTGGCTACTTCAAAATCACTTGGGAAACATAAATCCTGATTCCAGTTCCCCATCTCTTACTACACAAAATGTGGGATAAGAATGCATAAAATGAATGCGTTTGTGTGTGTGTACCTGTACATGCACATGTGTCTACACATGGTAAGCATGCTTTCTAGATAAGCATGATGCACAACAACTTTTAAGAATCAATGTGCTGACATCAGGGCCCTCACAGTGGGTCCCTAGGCCAGTGTCATGAGCACCACCAGAAATTTGTGAAGATTCTCAGGCCTAACTCAGACCTCCTGAGGACAGACTCTGGCTGTCTAGCTAAGCAAGTTCTACAACCAACTCTGATAGATGACAAAGTCTGAGAATCCCTATTCTAAGTCACCAGTCTTGAACTAAGAACATGTGAAGTAAATCTTCCATATGGATAAGAATAAGTAACAGAGATTTAATTACATAATCAGAAATATATCTCCTGGAGATGCATTCTATTACTGTCCAACTCACAGATCTCATCTAGGTCCCTTATCTATCCAGACATGCCATTCACAGGCACAAGCACAAACAATGAAAATGCCTCCTGAAAAGCACTTGTTTTAAACAAAATGTAAAGTCTACAAGCAGAACCAAAGCTGAGAAATCTGTCAATAGAAAGGCAGAAATGGACTGGAAATGTTTAAGAAAACAGCATTTAAGACAGCCTTGCTGTCCTACACTTCTAGGACAACACAGCACACAGCACATGTGTAATTTCTCTGCTATCTGTAGAAGTAGCAATAATCACTCAGTATTTCCTTAACAGGCAGAGATTTCCGAAGACAACAAGGGGAAAAAATATGACTCTCACCATATGTTTAACACCTAAACCAAGTCAAATCAGAGGCTAATAAACACTTTTCATCTTAAATAAGAAGGTGAGTTAATAATATTCACTTAGATTTCACACATATTTCTCAGATTACTCTTGTTCAGTTCAATTGATCAAATTCTTACTAAGCACCTATTATGTACCAGAAGTCATTAATTCTGCCTCCAAATATTATAATACCATGATTCTTTCAAAAAAAAGATTCTAACTTTGTGTTTAATACCACAGTCAGTGTAAAAACTGTGATCACTTCCAGTTGCCTAAGGAAAATTATCATGTTAAAAACTTAAGTTCAAACATTCCTAGGCAGTTATTTTAAAACACTGGTAAATGCCTCTAATCCCAGCACTCTGGGAGGCAAAAGCAGGAAGATCAAAAGTTCAAGTCCAGCCTGAGCAACTTAACAACTCAGCAAGACCCTGACTTAAAAAAAAATTTAAAAGTTGCTGGGAGAGGGCTGTGACTTTAAAATTGAGGTCATCTGAGAACACATTAAGGATATGAACCTGCTGTCTAGCATGGGCACAGAATGGGACAAATGGCTTAGCATTTGATAACCACGCATGTGCACGTACAAGAATGTAAACAGGTGATACTGGTATACATAAGAAATGAACAATACAAACACAGCCAGCTCTTCGCTGCTGCTGTCTGCCTTTTGAACTGATGTCTGCCCTATGTGCATGCTTTTCCCTAGGGATCTCACCTGCAAAACTACCACTCTAAGCCTGCAGCCTCGACAACTGGCACAGTTAGCAGGATGAGGTTAATGTTCCCTCCCTGGTGGCTGTGGTAACACCAGCTGGGGAGGAAGAGTCCCAGGGGAGTGCCGACATGCATGACACCTCACCTACCCCTGCCTCCACCTTGGTCATCTATAGTCACCTTTTTGGAGGCTTGGAAAGCCCTGAAGACCACCATGAGTTGACAGGATGGGTGGTTTGGCTTTTCTTTGCCCTTTTTCTCCCCAAGGGACAACAAAGGACAATCTCATCTAGCAAGCAGCCCAGCTACAATGGATTAAAAAGGACCTGGAGCAGCAGCTGGCTGCTACGAAGGTCACACTACCAGGCTTGTAAAGCACTGCCTCCTCCTGGAGTGTAAGTCCCCAGGAGAGTACCTTGGTATGGAATCCCTAGCCCAAGAGGTTTTGGGAGAACAGCAGACAAAAGCTGGAGAAGCGATTCACCAGCTTGGTCTAAGGGGTTTTGGGAGAACAGTAGACAACAGCTGGAGAAGCGATTCACCAGCTTGGCTGTGAGCCACTTGAAGCCCCTGCAGGAGCGGGACCAACAAAACTCATGGCTAAAGCGGGAGAACCGCAGCCTCTTCCACTAGGCTCTGCAACTCCAAGGAAACAACGGCAAGCAGGCAACCACTGCAGCAACACTGAACCCAGAGGAGGCTGCCCTGAACCAAAAGGCAAAGGTAAAAGCCTGGAGGACAACGCTGACAGCCCCAGGGCTGGAGATTCAAGAGCCTAGGGGACTGGTTCCACAGAGGGTAGAGCAGCAGAAGCAGCTTCAAAAAAAAAAAGCCTCCTACAGGCACAAGCTAGAGGACATATACCATTGGACCCTGCTACAGCTGCCCCTCAAACAAGGACCACTGCAGCAGTCAGAGATGAGTCACCTCTGTGGGACTCAACCCACGCCCCACTCCCACCCTGCCCCCATCCCTACCCCTGTGCAGGGAAAAGGCTCCCACACACTTTGCCCTCCCCGCCTGCAAAAGATAGTACCAGACCACTCCCCATCCCTGGCTGGGCAGTGCCATGGAAGGCAGAGTGCAAGGAGGCCTGGCAATAGCTCCACAGACACAAAACACACCTGGAGACCACCCTCCTGCCTCCTGGAGGAAGAATAACAAAGAGTGAGCCTGGTCCAAGTAAATGTCATGCTACAAAAACAACCAGGCTGGCTCAGCCAACGAGGCTCTGAGCAAGGACATACACAGGTGATGGGCAACTGGACACACAGCTGCCAGAAACAGGAGCCGACCCAGATGTCATCAGCTGTACAGGAGGTCAGCCTGGGGCAAAGTGCTGGCCTACAGCTGGCTAAAAGTTGGGCCAAGGCAGCACTGGAAAAACAGACACTGCTACAAGCACAACTGGAAAAACAGCGGCAGGACCAGGTGCTCCACAAAAAAACCTGAATCAGCAACAGACACAGACAGACCTGGACCAAGCCACACTCTCTGTCAGTTTTATTATATTGATGATATTATGTTAACCTCCAATTGCCTTTCAGATTTCAACGCCACCATGCACAGTCTGAAGGATGCTTTGCTGACCTGGGGGTGGGCCGTAAACAAAGACAAGGTCCGGGGACCTGACTTGTCTGTCAAATTTTTGGGTGTTATTTGATCGGGTAAGACAAAAATAATTCCTGATGCCATAATTGATAAGATCCAGGCATACCCCTCAGCCACAACAGTACACCAATTACAGGTGTATATGGACTTGCTAAGTTTCTGATCGACATTAATACCGCACCTAGCTAACCTGCTGCACCCCTTATACCAGATGACCAGGAAAGGCATGATATGGGACTGGACAGACACAGCAGAAGTGGCTTTTCAGAACTTAAAGCAGACAATCACACAGATACAAGCCCTTTGTGTAGTTGACCCTATCCTACCATTTACCCTACCTGGGTCTGGCTGGGGCCTATGACAAAAACAAGGAAAACAAAAATACCCTATTGGATTTTGGTCACAGTTATGAAAAAAAGCCAAAAGCCTATATTCCTTGATTGAAAAACAGTTGACAGCAGTGTATGTTGTTTTACATGCCTGTGAGGAGATCATGGAACAACAGATTCTGAAAGTACAAACTAAATACTTTATACTATAGAAGGTTGGGTCCATACGTGGATGTCCCATCAAGAGTGGAGTGGCCCAGGCGCCCACCCTCATGCACTGAGGGATGTATTTACAACAATGGGCTTCATTTTCAGCTAGCTTGTTGTTAGCCAAATTAGCAACCTGTGACATACACGACACAAAAAATAATACAGGTTGAGAGACTATGGGTCATGACACCTAGCCCCTATACAAAGCAGAATACACTGATGCTTATTCTACAGTACTTGGAGCATAACTGTATTTTAAATGTTTATAGTTTCAAAGTTGTTTTAATTTTCCAAGTCACAGTTTTAGTTAAATTGGCAATGCCCTCGAATTCAAGTCTAGTCAAAAACTGTAAAAATATTTCAATAAAAACAATGCAGTGCACTTCACAATCAGTCTTAGTCTGCCTTATAACACACTTTCTAAGAATTCTATAGAACAAAGTCCTGAGTAGCCACCTAAGTCAATCAGACAAATAGGCAGAAAAGGGGAGAAGAGGAAGGGCAAAAAGGCCACATGCATGAAAGTAACTAATGAGTTCAAAACAGGCTTGAGGAATACCTTGGGTACTGCCTGATAGCTTCTGCATTTCTTTTTTCTAAAGTAGGCAAAGTCATTACATTTTCCGTATTTTCCCAACTATTTTGTTACTGTATTAGTACAGTAGTTATTTACAAATCTCTTCCTTTCAACAGACTATTTCTGGAGAGCAAAAATCCCAGAGCCTTCTATAGTGGCAAAAAAAAAAAAAAAGTCTGATAAAGGATGTTTGGTTGACTCTACCTAGGTGCCATGTGTAAGCCCAAAGGAATACTTTACACAGTAACCCAGACTCTTATCACCTAATAGAACAAAGGAAGCAAAGTTACCCACTGCGAGAACTGCTTCTTGGACCCTAGGAAATTCATTTCAGTACCTGAGCCCACCACTTCCCATGAAGCCAGAAACTGCAGAAACTAGAGAGAAAAGAACTTAATCTTAGACCATAATATACTTGAAAGGTTTATTTTTGCCTAGGTAGTCTATATGACCTAGAGGTCCCCCCACCCCCACTATTAGTCCTCTAACCTGCAGATTGTGATAATCGAAGAGAATGAAACAGTACAAATGATTTTTTTTCACTATGAGTAATATATTTAAAAAATTCCTAAATCGCTGTCCCATGTTTTCTTTTCCTACCTGTTTTTCCTCTTCTAATCTCTTTCCATACACATAACAGTCAAGAATTAAAGGATAAAACAACTAAAACACTAATGGAAAAAGGAAAAATGGAAAGCCTCTTAAATTAGGTAACCATGAATCAATAGTTTGAAGATAAAAGTTAGCATAATTCTGAACTGAAGCTCTAAACCAGATTTACAGTTCAGTATTTCAATTTCTTCATTATTACAAAGGTTAAACTTTCTTTAAAACATCTCATAAAAATATAAGGTGGATCACAAACCAGAATAGAAATGGGGGGAAAAATTGCTCCAAATTACAACAGCTCTCAGAAATATATGCCCCTATAGAGAGAAAAGAATGAATTTCAGGAACATAATACTACTGGCTAAGAAAGGATGTACTGAGATACGTGCACAGCCTTTAAAGATTACTACAAAGTAAACACACCTTTTCAGAACAAGAAAAAAAAGGAAGACTATCAGATTTTCCCAATCAATTCTCACTTGCTATATCAAATATTTCATGAATTCACAAATACTGCTCAGGTTTTAATATATTTTCCACAGTTGAAATTACTCTAAAAAATTGTGCAAACATTAGAAGGTCTTAAGAGCTTCCAAAATAAGTATAGTTATGCTATCATGAAGTTCTTAAATCAAGTAACCAACTGATTAATAAAAGTTCTGACACATCTTCAGAGTTAAAGCATCAGTATCACATACTCTGCAGCATTGAATTTTTGACTTTCACTCAGTACTTTTTCAGAAATTCAATAAATACTAGTTTGCTCCTTAAGGAAAATTGTGATCTTTCTGCAAACATTTATTCCTCATTTGCACAACATATCATTAAATACTGGTATCATTAATACTACCACCTATGCAACTGGTCACATATATGTACACACATGAGCATGCATATATTCTCAGGAAAAAAAATCTAGAAAAATGTTATAATAGTGGTTATCTTTAGGAGGCAAAAAATAAGTAATTTTTCTTTTTTATAATTCTCTTTTTTTATTTTAAAGAGAATAGAACAAAACAAAATGAAACAATAGAGTCAAACACAACATAGCATTTCAGAACAGAACACTACAAGCAATACAGGTCTTCAAAACAAAACAGGAGATTAACAATGGCTACCCTAGTGTCTCTTGCCTTCTTCGAAATGGTTATTCATACATTCCCAGACAATAAACTCAAACAAAACAAAATAATATAAAACCAGATAAAACAAGAGTGAAAGCATTCAGGCCTTCAAATCAGACAACAAGAAATCAACAATGGCTACCTTAATGTTCCGTTTTCTTCAAAAGAGCTGTTCTTATCTTCTCACATATTGCAATCAAATAGAAGAAAACAGACTTAAACCAATCAAATCAAAGAATAAAAGCACTATTGGACTTTAGGACCTTTCTCTCATATTTATTGGGAACTTCGTATCTTTCAGTTTCTTACACTAGGGAGACAATGCGGTGTTTTCCTTTCTTTCAGTTTCTTATACTAGGGAGACAATGCGGTGTTTATACATGTAAGTTTGGCTTATTTCACTTATAAGTATGGTCTCAAGTAGCATCCACTTACCTATAAAAGCCTCAATGTGATCCTTCTTTATATTTATAGCAAGCCTATCACCACACACTAAACTAAAGTCAAAATGGATCAAAGATCTAAATATTAAAACAGAAACACTAAATTTGCTGGAAAACAAAGTAGGCAGAAATCTTGAAAACATAGGAGTAGGTGGAGAATTCATGAACAAAACCCAAACTGCACGGGAAACATTCCCCAGAATCAACAACTGGGATCTTATCTTATTAAAAAGTTTTTGCATGTCAAAAGAAATCTCCAACAGAGTGAAAAGAAAACCCACAAATTGGGAAAAAATCTTAGTCCTTCAGACAAAGGTCTTTTATCTAGAACATATAAAGAATTAAAAAAAATCAGGCCCTCGAAATTCAAAGACCCAATCCAAAAATGGGCATCTGAGATGAAAACACACTTCTCAGCTGAACAAATACGAATGGCAAATAAATACATGAAAAAATGTTCAGCATCACTGTTCATTAGAGAAATGCAAATTAAAACAACTCTGAGATTTCATCTCACTCCAGAAAGAATGGCCAGGATCAAGAAAACTATCAACAACAAATGCTGGAGAGGCTGTGGGGCAAAAGGAACCCTTCTCCACTGTTGGTGGGAGTGTAGACTGGTGCAGCCACTGTGGAAATCAGTCTGGAGGTTCCTCAAAAAGCTAGGATTGGAAGTCCCATTTGACCCAGCTATTCCTGTTCTGGGCATATTCCCAGAAGAAGTGAAATCATCATACCACAGTGATATATGTGCACCCATGTTTCTAGCAGCACAATTTGTGATAGCCAAATCTTGGAAACAACCCAAATGCCCATCAACTGGGGAATGGATAAAAAAGATGTGGTACTTTTATACAATGGAGTACTATTTTATAATTTTCTGAATCTAATTATTTTTCAATACATATTTTACAACTAAAAAATACTTCCATTAAGAAATGAGTGAAATAGGTATTATCAGCAACTAAATAAACCAGTCTTAAGTCCATCAATATAGATTCTTCACAGCCATTCACTCACCTGCTTCATTACACAAAGCTTTCAAGTCTGCTCCAACATATCCATGAGCACTATTTGACAATTGTAGCAGTTCAGTTTTCGTGAGCAAATGGGGAATCCTTCGAAGAAGTTTCTGGAGAATATCTAGCCGGTCTTGAGCATTGGGAACTCCAATCTCAATCTCTTTATCAAATCGTCCAGGTCTTCGGAGTGCAGCATCTAATGCTTGAGGGCGATTTGTGGCCCCAAGGACTAACACCTGTCCTTCACTTGCTTCCTAACAAAATAAGATGAAAATAAAAAACATACTTTCCTAAAAGTTAAAAATAATAGGAACAAGGTGTGGAGTCACATACCTATAATCCTAGGACTCTGGGAGGCTGAGGCAAGAGGATTGCAAGTTCAAGTTATATCTGGGCAAAATTTAGCAAGTAAGCAAGACTAATGTCTCGAAATAACAAATGGACTGGAGATAACTCAGTGCAAGAGCCTTGTGTTCAATCCATAGTACACAAAAGAAAGAGAGACAGGCTACTAAGTCCCAACCCTTATATACGTATTAATGTTTATTAATTTTATGTATTATACATGCAGTATGTCTACTATACAATTTTCAAAGCTTAGCCCAAATGTTTCTCTCCTAGAAAATTTCTCCATTTATTGATGTTTCTCACTTCTAGAATCTTAACTATACTATTACCATAAATAACATAGAATTCTATAGCTGTTTTATTTTTCCTTTTCTTTGTCTTTCTTTCTTTCATTTTCTTTCTTTTCAGCAATGGAGAATGAACCCCGAGTCTTGCATATGCTAGGCCCCTCACTCTTAACTGTTTAAAGTAGTCCTTTTACCACGTTTGGAAGCAAAGATTGACATATATTATTCAAGTAGAACAAGACTCCTTTAGGAATATGTCTAGGAAGTTTTCTTCATCTATGAAATGCTTTCTTTCATAAATGTGAAAACTTAATTTCCTGAAAACACAGACAATAATACAACCAATATCCAAGTATCAGCCACCCTTGAATACATAAACATTTATTTTTCTGAATGTGAAATTAAGAACAAATTATAAAGAACTGTAATCTTGGTCATTCACCTGTAGATATTAACCAGCATTTTACTCAAATGGCCCACAGTAATCACACAGAGACAAATATAATTGAATGTGATTTACAGAAGAAAACTCAAAACATAATTATATTTAATATGCCAACAGAAAATACACAGGTTAAATTTATAAATTATGCATTTAAAAGCACAAATACAGGCCCTTAACTATTTTCAGATTAAAACATCAGTGTCATGTGCTTCCAGTCCTACCCAAAAGCAAGAAAACCACTCCTTAGCAGTTATCCAAACAGCAGAGAAAAAAAACAGCAAACAAACCTGGTGACTAAGATTCTACAACACTAAACCTTTCAAATAATTTCTTTCCTTACCTTCTACTGTAATACAGCTTTTTGTATTTGCCTTCAGAGAAAAATTATGATCATCCATAAACAATAATACGGTCTGCCTAATAGTTACACCTGAGGGACTAAACACCAAACATTTACCTTTCACATACTCAGTTTCTACCAAGAGGCACTAAAAACTTAAAACTTTTAATTACCCAATTTTTTAATGTGCAAAAGCATGAGACTAATTTCTAACATACTATGATTTTAAGAAATGTAGTTATTTACAATCTGGCCTTTGAAGCAATTTTTTTTTTTTTTGGTTAACAGATGCCAGGAGTCTGAAGGATTTTTTCATTCTTATTTTATATTAATTCTTCCTTTCACAGTTAGCACATACTTTTTACTAATACAAGACTACATGAGCCAGGCATGGTGGTACACATCTGTAATACCAGTACTCAGGAAGCTGAGGCAGGAGGATCACCATTTTAGCTTGAGGCCAGCCTGGGCTACATAGTGAGTTTGAGGCTAGACTGGACTACATGGTGAGACCCCGTTTCAAAAAACCTGACATAAAAATTTTCTATAAAAGACTATATGTCCTATCAAAAAAATCTGGCAATAAGAGTAAAGGCCTTGCCGGGCATGGTGGCTCATGCCTGTAATCCCAGCACTCGGAAGGCTGAGACAGGCGGATCATTGTGAGTTCGAGACCAGCCTGGGCTACAAAGTGAGCTCAAGGCCAGCCTGAACGGCATAGTGAGACCCTGTCTCAAAAACAGGGCTGGGGATCTAGCTCAGCGGTCTAAGCGCCTGCCTGGCAAGCACAAGGTCGTGAGTTCAATCCCCGGTGCGGCAAAAAAAAAAAAAAGAGTAAAGGCCTTTTAACTGTTGTACAAATACATTTTTCCTTTACTTTTTTCTTTCACTTGCCTAGTACAAAGCCCTGGGTCACTTTTTGATTGAGTAATAATACTCATGAAATTTCTTAATAAAACCCCCTAAAATTTAATACAGTCTTAATGATTTCTGCCTCAAAGCTTTAAGTTAATATCACTTATTACAAAAGAAATCGACCATGGTAAATTATTTTATACGCTAAAGAAAAAAGTCAGTTATGTTGCCCTAGCAATCAGTAAGTAGTTTTTTGAAACAAATTATGTTATACGAGTGTTACCTAGTTCCAATTTTCCCCTTATCCTAGACTACCTAAAGATTCAGACATATTCAGTATTCTTTGTTGTTACATGTGTATTTCTAAGAAGCAAGCTCTTCTCTCACAGAAGCAATATTTGTGTTATACTTACTGAGCCAATGCCATCCATAAGTGTTAAAAGTGAAGCTACAACTCTTTTTTCCATTTCATTCTGAGCACCTTCTCTTTTGGGGCAAAGTGCATCCAGCTCATCAATAAAAATAATTGATGGATGCCTGAAAACAAGTCAAATGAAACCCCTAATTTACATTTAATTCTAAATTTTAATTTCAATTTTTAGTTGAAAAACATCAAATTTAGAATTTATTTAATAATCTTATAGACAAAAGCATTAGACTGTTAAGCCAAAAAACCTCAAATGCATTCCAGCCACAATTATTTAACTCACAACCTCAAATTCCAGTCATTCTGCCCTCATTAAGAGTAATGAGAAGGGTCTACGCTCATGAGATGAGTCCATGCCCAGGCACCACTCTCCCGCCCATGTCTACTAAATTATTATGGCTCAATCAACAGAGAAACTGAGGCCAGAGATAATGCTCCCTTATAGTAGCTTTTAATCACAAAGGGTATAAAGTAGAAATTTCATCTTTTTCAACTATTTTTAAAAAGTACTTTCTAAATGACCAATTCTGCTATAAAAAGATGTGAATTCTCACAAGAAAGTTCAACTACCACCAACATAACAACAAAATTACACTGAACAGTAAGGTATACTAGTTCTCGTTATTTCAGTATTTGGACCACAAAATGCTTAATCTACTATCACTGGGCAGGAAAAGCATTTAAAAATGGCAGTTGTTTGATAAAAGAACAGTAATATGATGTCCTATGAAAAAAATGGTAGACATAGCCATATTCTAAACAATATTACATTAGATCAAGTTAGAGACCATATTCTAATACTCATTGCAATGCAACACAGTAACCTAAACTGAGGTAAAATAATTATTAAAGAACAAAAGACTGTCCCTTGGAAGCAATCTACATTGCAACAAAGTTTTAAAAATAAAGTCTACGAAAGAGATTATGTATATTAGACATACATGGTAGTCTAAAGAAACTAATATATACAAATGCTTAAGTAAGGTAATGCGACTTACCAAATACTTTTAATTCTACTTTATATAATTTAGTAACTCATTTATCAAACATCTAAAGCAAAACTAGAAACAGATTAAACAAAATATCATTAAACCTACAATCTATTCATACAGCTATCATTACACTATTCTTTACTCTGGGTTAAGTACTAGTATATCACTTTAAATAGTACAGCACTATTAATTCCAAAACATCAAAAATGAAGAATACCGTAGAGTAGCTTCAGCAAATATCTGACGTAACCTTGCTTCAGTCTCACCATAGAATCTGTAACAAATAAAAAAAGATTTAAGTACCTTCTCATACTGTTTCTAAAAATGCCTATAAAAGCTAATCTGACATTTCAAGTATTTCTAGAATACTTAATATTACTTCCAAAACTTATTCTCCAATTTCATACATATTAAAAAGAAAATTAAATATATTCCAAGGCATGAAATATCAGTATTTCATATTATGCAGTCATTTTAAAAAGTCACACTTGAGAAGTACATTTAATACATAGTAAGTTTACTTTATTATGTCATGCACCTACTTGCTTATAATTTCAGGACCATTAATTACAGAAACATAGGCTCCAACTTCATTAGCAATAGCCTTGGCAATCATTGTCTTTCCAGTACCTGGAGGGCCATAGAGTAACACTCCTCTAGGAGCCGGAATTCCTAAAAGAAAAAAACAAAGAACCCTGAATTCAGCATTACTAGGTTTCTTACAAATTTTGTCACACAACTTCAAAGATGAGTTATAAATGTGTATTTTACCTTGTACCACAAAATCCAAAGTCGTATCTCCCTAGAAAAAACTACTACCCCAACATGGATCCCCAACAATAATATTTTCTTGCTCCATACTAGGTTTCTTAGAAATTCAAATGTAAGTTATAAATGTAAATTTACCTTGCATTACAAAATCAAAAGTCAGATCTGCCTCCAGAAAAATATACTACTCCAAATATCAATCCACAACAGTAACTTTTTTTTTTTTTTGCTCTGTAGACCACAATCACAGAAAACAGGTTGGTAAAAAAGCAGTATACTCAGGCATGATGGTGCACATATACACCCATCTACTCAGGAGGCAGAAGGATCACAACTTCGAGACTAGCCTGGGAAACTTACTAAGATCCTGTCTCAAAGAGTAAAAAAGGCTGAAGTTACAGCTCAGTGGCAGAGTGCCTCTGAATTCAATCCCCAGTACAAAAAAAAAAACTTAACATACTCACAGTACTGCCACATCCAGCCTATACTGCACAGTTCAATGATTGGAAAATAAAATCCAGAAATGAGAGGAAACAAACCACCAATCACAATTTTCTTACAATTAGTCATCTTACGGAATATAAACATAAATAACAAGATATAAAACCAAGGGAATGAATGAATATATATACACATACATACATACATACATACAGGCTCTTGCTTTGTAATTCAGGCTGGCCTCAAACTTGTGGCAATTCTGCCTCAGCCTCCTGAGCACTGGGATTATAATCATGTACTACTAGACTCAGTTTTTCAAATGTTTTTTGGTATGAATTTAACACTTCCAGATATAATAAACTAAAGATATCGTACCATAACTCTTAAAAAGTTCAGGTTGTTTGAGAGGCAATTCAATCATTTCTCTAATTGCTTTCAGCTGACTGTTTAAGCCTCCTATCATATCATAAGTTACTTTGAATTGGTTTTGTCCTTTTGAATTCATATGAATCTTTCTAAGATTGACTCTTGTTGTTGAAGAAATAAAATAAAAAGTGTCAGTATTGCACTTCACTCCCATTTTGGCAGATTTTAGTAATTTCTCTTCATCAATTAGTTGCTTATTTACTTCTCTGGCAGATGCAAGACTACATGGGAGAGCTGTGATTTCCTCTAGCTCAAGTCCACTGCAAGCCCCAGGGCTCTGTGTAACATCCAACGAAATGTCACTGGCTTTATTTGCAGTTCTGTCACCAGCAGGTTTACAAGGAGTACTTCTTGATGCTGGGCTCTGGGGCTCTTCCAGTTCTAAATGGCTTAGCTGGAAGGATATATCTGAGTTACTGGTTTCCATGCTGGACTGTTCAGAGGTCATTTCCTGAGCAGTACTAGAGTCATTCTGAGGCTTTCCCAATATCATGCCATCTGCTCCTTTCACTTGCAACACTTGTAACTTGCACAGTCGTCCATAGAAGGTACAATACAGAAAGTTGCCTGGTAAAACAATCTTGCCATCTAGAAAACAATTTATTAAATATACATGTTATCACAATTTTTATCAGTTTAATATTTTAATAGTAACTTCCTTGCTATTCAATCTCTTCCTGACTGAAGAGATTGAATCAAAGCTGCAATACTAAAACTGGGTGTGGTAGTGCACTCCTGTAATCCCAGCACTTGGGAGGCTGAGGCAGGAGGGTCATTGGGAGTTCGAGACCAGCCTGGGCTACAAAGTGAGCTCAAGGCCAGCCTGAACTGCATAGAGAGACCCTGTCTCAAAAAAACCACAAAAAACAAAACAAAACAAACAAACCTGCAATACTGATAAAAAGTCATGAAAAATATAGGACCTATTATTCCCTTATGATATAGCACTAAGAGATACAAAGGATACTCTTTCGAATCTCGTACACACAGTAGATCTCAGTCTATCAACTCTATTAACAAATAGCCACAAGTCTACATTTGTCAAGAAACTCAACTAAAAAGCACACCTAAACCAACAGACCAACATAATATTTATCAATGGAAAAAGCAAAAGTATAACGATTAAAAAAGTCCTATTACTGACTTTGTCCACAGACAAGACATATACACTCTCCACTACTCAACCGTTAGTGATTTTACTGGCAACTGTCTCAAAAGAATATTAATTCATTAACAGGAATAGTCTTTTGAATATTCTGAAGACAGTTATGGTTATAAGACCTCAAAGACATTTTATTTGGTGCTGCCTTTGGTGCTTAAAGTTTAAGAACTTACAATATGACTCTCACCTAGTTTTCGCAGAATACAACAAGTCAGTTCTTCTTCATTAACTTCCCGATCTTTGTCACTACATAAAGATTAAAAAATCAGAATTAAGTACATAAGAAATTAAACTGTTATATAAATTCTGATATAAAATTGGACAAGAACTAAATCTAATTCTCCATCAGATCAACATTGAAACTAACCACTTTGGAATTTGACTTAGTTCTTGTTCAATTCAGTTTGCAAACAGAATCATGTAAAGAACTAAGTTCGTGAACCAAGGTACCACTATACATAGTGATAATACCGATTTACTCAAAAAAATAGCTTGCAACCTGAAAATAGTTGATTTACACAATTTTGGAATGACTTACACTTTTGAGACACTTCTTAAGGCAACAAATGTATTACTGGCAATTTAGTGCCTTAGTAACCTAAATCATAGGGTAATGAAATCATTACCTTTACTGGATAATGAAATTATTTCAGTCTCATTCAGTACTTTTTTATTAGAATAAGAAATGTCAGAGTACAACACACACAGAAAAGGTAAGCACTGCTTTATAAAACATTAACTTATCACATACAATATACAGATCCATGCATGTGTGCACATACATAGAATCACACACATATCTATGTAAACGTGTATATAGGAACGCCTATCTGTACATGTACACTGGATCTGTGGACATATATGAATCATAATTAAGACAGTGTATGGGTATATTAGTCAAACACATTTGAAAAAACACTGGCCTTCTCAATCCTTCCTGAACTTGTCTTACTTAGAGAAAGGCTTTTATTCACACCTGACTTCATTCCTTTCACATAATCTATCTCTTCAAGAAAATTCCTACTTACTGTTACTTGGAAAAGTAGAAGTAGGAAAAAGAGTAATGATCGCAATAAAAATGTATTCTAGAAAAGAGGGAAGGCTGAGGAAACACTGAGACCCCTTTCTTCCTATTGAAAACTGTGTCTTACAGGACAGTTGCTTACTCAAGCGCAGGAAGTAGGTATACCTAAACATCGCTGCACTTATTAAGAAGCCGGCTTTTTCAGTTTTCAAAACATGAGCCTTTTCCTTCTTCCTGACTGTGTATACAGCACAAGAGGCCAAAAGTTGTCCAGCTCTGCTGGTAACCAACCAGTGGAGATAAGGACAGAGCGAAGCTTCTTAGCAAGCATACCTGATCAAAAATCTATACCTTGTTCTCTAATCATTCTGTCAATATTAAAACAAATCCAGTTGATCCTCATGATCTATGGATGCTATACTGCAAATTTACCTACTCATTAAATTTATTAGTACTCTAAAAATTAATACTTGCAGCGACTATTGGATGTGATTATTAGATATGTCAGAGTAGCATAAAAATTTGGGTCACGCAACACCGACTACTGTCAGTTGAGGAAAAGTAAGGTGACACTGGCTTCTTTTTTTCAATTCTCATTCAAGGATGACTGGCACAGAGACAGGATGAGACTGTGTGGTGTACACCAAGAAGCTCTCAAGCTAGTTGGAGGGATCTGAAACCCATCTGTGGTACTGGTAGTGGGGTAGACTCAGCCAAGTCCTTTTTATTTCTGATCTTCCTCTTCTCTTCTGTAACAAAATAAATTCTTACCGGAATGAGTGCTTTTTGTTTGTTTGTTTGTTTGTTTGTTTTTAATAGCACTCGGGATTGAATACAGCCTCACATTCTAAGTAAACACTCCATGACAGCTACATTTTAGACCTTTTTTTTTTTTTG
>RJWT010006431.1:0-29138 GCA_004365215.1 Cuniculus paca | reverse complement strand
GTATGTCACAAAAGTTGAATGTAGTTCTGTTGATTGCTTTTTCTCTCAACCACGAGTGGGCTTTTTTTTCTTTGTTTTTTTGAGTCTACTAATTTTGAGTGACTGATGAGCAGTGGTATTATTAACATATGGACACTGTAAGGCCTATTTTCCTGTCAAACTATTAGTGTGGAGGAAGAGTTTAGCCAATCTAATCAGGAACTGACATAGTTACTTGAAGCATTCCATAGGTTTCAAATTCCTCTACTGGTGGACTCTTTCTTGTTCTGTGCATAGAAGCCTCTTGTTTTGTTTCTGCTTTCCTGTCAGTGTTCGACCATTAGCACAGGGACTTCCTGCCATGCTCTGGACCTTTCCAAAACAGAGTGAATTTGTGAACTGTTGTGAGGATCAAGGCTGGCGCAGATACCACTCTCAACTGTCCTAGTCCAACCTGTCTTAGGTAGGCCTGTAGCTGTTTTTCCCACAGCAGCCAAAATCTGCTTTGTATTTTTGTTGATCTTGGGTGGGAGTTTCTAGCTTCTCCCCAAGTAGTAAATGACTGCCTTGTGATACTGGTACAGGATTCTAGAGCCTAAAATGATGCTCTGTACCCTTTTCTCTTCCATACTTGCCCTAGCCACAGTGAGTTTTTGCTTGTATCCTGTATACAGAGGGTTTCTCTGACAGAAGCAGAGGAGTTTGGCTTCTAATCTCCCGGCAGAAACTTAACGAAATGAGGTTTTCTTCCCTTTCCTCACTGGTGTGAGACTTTAAGAAGGATCTGAGTAAATGCAAGGGCTTTGTTCCTATCTCCCAGCAGGACAGAATGCCACCTTCATCTCTAAACCACAGAGACAGATTTTCTAACCTTCTGCTATGTCCTCTCTCAATTTGGAGTAAACTGACAAGTAGGAAAGAAAAGGCTTTACAAGCAAGTATGAACTTCCTTTGAGATAGCAGATGTTACAAACTAGGCCATACTTGGGCCTTTAACAACTATTTAAAAATTTAGGCATTTTCTTCCTGCCCACATTTATGGTAGTCATCCCCTTCTCTGGTGTTGTGTCAAATGTAAAACAATTTCCATGACTCATTCCTTGGGGTTTGAGGTGAGGGGTTGTCCTTTTTGGAATTTACATGACTTAGCTACATGCAAGCTCAATTCTCTAAGGATTCAAGAGAAGTTATGATTTTCTACCAAGTTTTCTAAAACACTGAGGGGGGATGTTCTCTCCATACTCTACTTCCTGAGTAGAAGTAGAAATCCCCTTCTGCTTCAATTCACCTTCTTTTTCTATGAAAAGGCATCACCATTCTTCCAGCAATCCAAATAAAACCTGGGAGGTATATTTCACTTCTCTACAACAATGTTTAATACATAATTGGGTGATAAAGCCTGAATCAAATAAATCATTACTAATCTCTTTGTTAGGATCCTTGGCCTATTTCTCTGATATATGTACTCATTGTATCACAAGAGTCCCATAACGACATTCAAAACAGCCTCTCTCTAGTTAAATATGAACTTATCATCAGACTGTCTTACTACAGCACAGCTTTGACCTCTGAGAGTCATCCATGTCCATTATCAATGTGATCCTATCCTGCTACCTTCCTTCAGGAAATATACTCTATTCTTTTTCCATCCTGATTCAGGTCCTACTTCCTTTGGAAATATTCTTTTTCCATACTGATCCAGATCCCCTTTTAGATCAATATCTGGAAATCCTATCACTCATGGTCTATTACAAAGGGGACATCTTACATAAAAAAAATCCCATCATACAAATTCAATCTCTCTCTACTGATGTGCATGTGGCTTTATCTGCAGCACAAAAATAACCCTTATCTAGCCTAGGTACAGTGGTACAGATCTGTAATCCCAGCCTTCTGGGAGACTGAGGCAGAAGGATTCCAAGTTCAAGTCCAGCCTGGGCAACTCAAGTGACTTAGCAGGACCCGATATCAAAATGAAAAATAAAAAGGGGTTGGGAATGTAACTCTGTAAGAAGGCCCCAAGTTTAATCTCCAGTACTGCAAAAACAAAAACAAAAACAAAAACAAAAACACCCAAACACCTCTCTGGACTGTATTAAAGTTGTATAAATCTCTTATATCCTTTATGATATAAAACCTAGAAAGGCAGAGATCAAATCTTATAAATTATTATGCTCCATCTTTTAGCATTCCCATATAAATAATTACCTTGTACATTAAAATAAAACAGCAAAAGAGAGGCATGGTGGTGCATGCCTGCAGTTCTAACACTTGGGAGGTAGAGTTGTGTGTAACACATGAACCTGGAAATTCAAGATCAGCCTGGATAACACAGTGAGACCCTGTGTCACAAATAAACAAACAGACAAGCAAGCAAGCAAAATAAAAAACAAAATCAATAACATGATACTTCCCTTCTTATAACTTTTGTGTATTTTAATAATCCTCAATAAAGGTCACTAAAAAATTCACCAGCCTATAAAATGCTGTTCTAAAAAGGACAGAAGCAGACATACTATGATTAATTTTTATATCATCCAAGCATTTGCAGAGAAAAGAACAATTAGCATTAATTTATGGATTGTTCTTTCAGAGTTAGATTTATGATAATCTTGAACACAAAACGTACTGAAATCCCTTTGCTAGTTCCATCTAAATATACCCCAAGATAGCCACAAAGTTTACTAAGGAAAAATCACTACCATTAGTGTAAACAAAACAATCAAAACCAAACCAAACCAAACCACAAAAAAAGCCAATCTACCCTACCACCTACAGCCTCCACTAGTTCCTTGGTAGTCGTATTCAGCCATTTTGCCAAGATGGGAAAGTGACGTGCTTCTACTAACTCATCTAAAACAAATTCCAGTGAATAGGATTATAATCACAGACAAGCACAGGCAGAAAAAAGCAGTTTTAATATTTTATATCTTGTAACAGTACTCAAATATATCTTCAAAAATAGCATATATAAGCTGGGTATGGTGGCGCATGCCTGTAATCCCAGCACTCAGGAGGCTGAGGGAGGAGGATCGTTCCGAGTTGGAGACCAGCCTGGGCTACAAAGTGAGCTCAAGGCCAGCCCAACCTGCACAGCAAGACCCTGTCTCAAAAAAAGACCAAAAAAAAAAAAAAGCATATAAAAATCCTATACGCTATTCTAGCGAAAAGCCAGAGTAGGAGCCATCTTTGTCAACAAGCACACTTGGCCAAGTGACAGTTGTCAGAGAAATTCTTCAGGCAACCACACTGGTACCTGACCATAACTGACTCATATAAAAGATCAACTAGGGGCCAGGGATTTAGCTAAGTGGCACAAGCGCCAGCCTGGCAAGTGTGAGGTCATGAGTTCAATCTCCAGCACCAAAAAAAAAAAAAATCAGCTGTCTAAAGTGGCATTTTTTTCATGCATTCTTGAAAAATGCTTTAGTTGCTATAAAAAAAAAAGTAAACAATATAGTTAATGGTTACCTTTATTGATTTAACAGAGAACTATTAACTGTTACCCAACAATTTAATTTTTAGTAATCATAAAAATGTTCGCTGGGGATACAGCTCAGCAGCACAGTACCAGTCTGGCAAGCATGAGGTAGGGAGTTCGACTGCCGGTACCACCCCCTGCCAAAAGTTCAATACAGCATTATCAGTTTTTTCAGAGGAAAGCCCAATTAGTTTTAATTTAGGGGCCATCTTAATACTTTTTCCTTTTTTTGCCTTCGGATTTAGATTTATAATGATCATCCTGAACACAGACCTACTGGGGAGGGGGGAGCACTTAAGATGAAACCCAGGCTCTGTCCCAAACCTTTTTGAAAATTTTGATACAAGGTCTTGCTAAGTCACTAAGTGCCCAGGCTTGGCCTGAACTTGTGATGTGCCTACCTGGGCCTCCCAGTATTGTTTTCAACAGTAAAAAACAGGACAATTCAAATGTTACCCAATAGGGAATCAGTTTCATAGAACAAAGTGTGTATACATATTATTTAACAATGAAGAATAAATCAGCATCGCTGATCCAAACATTGTGATAAATTGAAAATGTGTATTTGTTGACATGGAAAAAGATCCACAGTGTATTGTTGGAAAAAAGTGAAAGGTTACAGAATCATAAACTTACATCTATGTGTGTTCCTGTGCAGTACCCCTAGGTGGCAGTATTTGGTATATGCTCCAGTTACCAATTTACTGCTTCTCAGCTTCTAATTCAGATTTCATTGCCTGCTGTACACAAATGGAGTTGGGTCCTTTCCTTTGCCAGCTGGCACGTGTGTTAACATTAGCAGTACAGGGCACTAGAGAGACACTGAAAAAGGGATTTCCTTCTTGGTTCCAGTGCCCTGCCTTGGTGAGCTTCTACCAGTAGTTTTCCCCAACACCCAAACCTCAGGCAGCTTTGCAGCCTCTGCTGAGATACCTCCCTATGAAAGTTTTCCTCCAATCACAGAGTGAACTCTGACCAAGTTTCACAGCAAAGCGCCTTACAGATTCTCTGCCATCTAGCACAGAACAGCCACAGCTTCTCCAACAGTGTCTAGACCTCAGCCCCAGAGTGCCTCCCTGAGCACTCTGTCTCAGACCGAGGGGCTCCATGTATGCACCAATTTTACAATTTTTAGGGTTCTCTTTACTTCTTACTAGCCAACCTCTACCTCAATGCAATTATTATATAATTATTGTAACTGATAATTCCTTACATTTTTCCTGCTGAAATAACAATGGTTTCTCTTGATTTGACTCTGATTGATACATGGGCAAATTCTTTTCAGGGTTGTCTGAATTTTTTATAATATACATAATTTTATTTTGAAAAACTAAAATAATTCAATGCAAAATAGACATAATTTTTTATAGAGCAGAAATACAATTGTGAGATTAAAGTGAATTCTGAAAACTACTCACTTGTTTTTCTCATTTGCTTTTCTTAATGCAAACTTCTTTTCATCAATATCTGAAATTGTGTTCCCACGTAATTTTAAGGGATGGAAATAATTTATAGTGCTATTTTTTTCCTCTCAGTCATGCTGTATCTTGGCCTTTACAAACTGGCTAACAATCAGAGGAACCCTAGAGTGACAGTGCCTCCATGACAGAGTAACCTTCTTCGTCTGACTGCCTGGCCCCTCTTACCATGTTCAAGGATTATCAGCTGAGCTCCAGCTTGTGCATTTCCAACATCATTCTCAGCAATGCACTGATAGAACCCTTCATCGGATTTCACCAGACCCAAAACTTGAAGATTATGTTCCTTCTAAGGAAGAAAAACATATGTAAAATTTTATGATTTAGTTGATAAATGTTAAGTTAAAAGGATATGTTCTCAAGGATATGTTCTTTTTGAGGAAAACAAGTAAAATTTTAAGACTCAATTACTAATTACCTACTTATATACCCACTAACAATTTTATATTAAAATGTTGGCAAACTATAGACTTAACTGACTGGAATAGTACATACCATCACAAATGATGAAGAATTTAACAAGCATGAAAAGTCATACCTTCACCTTTGCTTACAAAGTCATTTACACCTTTGCTTGGAAAAGTATCTGGCAAGCAATAGTTAATTTAAGGCATTATTTTCTTAAGATTATCTGTAATATCAATAATTCTAATAGATTAAACTATAATAACTAAAGTTATAAATATATGTTTCCTAAATCATAAAGCACTGCATGAATGTCAACTATTGTCACTAGTTTAAATTTTTAAAATACTATGGGAACATGATAAAGTAAAAATACTAATTTAACCATAACAGGTTGTTTTATAATTAAATATATATAGATTACTTTTTGTAACATGAGAATACATACTTCAAAAACAAAGACTACATTCCTACTAAAGATGAATTACTTCTATGACACATTTGTAATGAGACATTAAATCTTTAGGGATCATAATAACTTGTTTATGAATGTTAAGTTTAGATCTTAAGGTATGTTATTAATATTTGTCACTAAAACTTAGATATTCATTCTATTACTAGAATTGGGGGAAGTTAAGACAAGGTCTTACTGCATTGTTCAGACTGGTCTTCAACTCACTACATAGCCAATACTCGTCTCAAATGCACAGTGATCCTTCTGCCTTAGCCTCCCAAGTGCTGGGATCACAGATGTGCACCACCACACCCAGCTCTATTAGAATGTTAAGATAATGATGACACTATTAGACAGTATCTACTGAACATTTAATCTATATCAAACGAAAAGACAATTATGGCTGGGAATTCTTTTCATTGGTCTTGTGAGACAGGGTCTCTAAATTTTTCCAGCTGGCCTTAAACCAACTCATGGCAATTCTCCTGCACCAGCTTCCTGATGGTGGGACTACACTTAGGAGGCATGCGCCATCATTTCCAGCTTGAGATTTCTTAAATACACAATAGTTTTTCATATACTTACTTTTTTAAAAAAATTTTTAACTGACATAAATATGCAAAGTTTTTTTCATACTGATATGGTACCATGTAATGACGCATTTACTTCTTTAAAGAATCTTTACCTATTGTCACAACTGTCTCATTCTGGGTAACCCTTAAAGGCCTCTGGGCATTGGCATATGTTTTTTGATGATGTTTTATAAGGTTTGTTGTATAATTAATGAATAGATTTTTTTCAAAAGGGTCACCTTTCCACACTTCATGGGATAGATTTCTGCTCTCTGAAAAAAGAGCTGTGAAGACAAGTGGAAACACACACACACACACACACACGAACTCTCATATACACCAATTATTTCCCAGAAAATGGAGAAAACTGTGTTTAAAAATACCAGACTGTTAACTTTTAAGTTTAGTTCAACTACTAATTTGCTATGTGATCTCAACTCAAGCTACAAAAATACTTTTGGACTCAGTTTTCTTATCAGCCAATGACAAAAGCATATTCTTTGTGACTTTGTCTATAAATTTCTATTTTTTTATTCATTTGCAGAATATAAGGTAGCATACCTAAGAAAACTGACATTTTGGGGGTAACATTTAAAAACATTCAAAGATTCAGAAGTAAAATACTTCTTCGAAAAATACTTACTACAATCTTGAAGTAATCACTTGGGATAACCATATCCCCATTCTTGACCCACTTCACAGTTGGAGTTGGCTTCCCAGTTACTTCACATTCAAATATAATATCCATTGATTCCTGAGCATATATATTAGTAGGTTGTTTCAGGAATTCAGGCTGGGCTTTAAAATAGAAAGAAAATTAAAATATTAATGAAAAGAAAATAGGTAACTATTTGTAATTTAATTAAGATATTAACAAAAACAAAAAGGTAGCTATTCATATTTCAACCATTACATGATTTTTACTGATTACTTAAGCTCTCACCTATTTTTACCAAAGCATACAACAAATATATGTTAAAAATACATGTTAAGAAACAGTATCTTCCCAAATAATTTTCTGGTATAACAAAGTTTCTCCAGTTACTTATTGAGAAATATTTCTTAGGTTGACCATATTGAAGAAACTGAAAATATGGATTATTACAAGCTGTCTAAAAATGCATATTAAAAACTGTTTTCCTAAGACTTATACCATTTTGAAAAAGCCATAATTAATCTGGCTGTTTATCTGTACATACGATAATTAATTAGCTGTATAAGGACTTACAGGATAAATAGATGAATCTGATGCTGGCCAAAAAAAGAGGGGGAGGAAGAGAGGAAGGAGGAAGAAAAAGAATTGACATGTGTTACGTACATGTGTTACCAATTCCCCCACTGTGGGTGTAATCATTAGGTAAACACGTACTAATAAAAATAAAAAAAATTTAAAAGACATACAAAACAAACAAAAAGCCGTAATTAAAATTTGAAGAGATGAAAGGACTGATACAATCTTCTCTTTCAGTCGGCTTGATGAATAGTAACACAAGCAAATGTCATTTTCCAGGCATTCAATACTCACACAACCCACTCCTATTAGTAACATTATTTATCAGATGAAATGGTTTTAAAGGGACAGGATCTTTGGGGAAAACGTAAATACATTTGAAAAACTTTGAACACTCCAATATCTCCCTTTCCTTTTGCCCCCAAAATGTAAATAATTTACAAATAACAGATTCAAAATAGTTTTCCTTAGAAAGGTTGAAATAATCATCTAGCCCAACTTCATATCTAATGTTAATAACTTTATTACATTCTTGTCAAGGGATCCCTGCTTGAAAATTTCAGATGACAAGGAACTCCCTATCTCACAAATCAGCCAGCTCCCCTGTGGGCTAGTTCCACTGAATAACTACGACTACAGCAGCATCTGTATTTATGAGTGAGCTAAAATGTGCCCCACCTGCTGGAATTTCGATGGAGATTGTGCTAAATTTGTAGCAACTTAACATCTTAACAATATGGAGTCTTTTTCCCATCAACATAGTTTATCTTTCCAATTATTTAGAATTTTAATTTCATCAGTGTTCTATAGATTTCAATAAATCTTATTTATAATTTCTTAGGCATATCTGTAAGAAATTTGGTGCTATTCTGGGTGGTACTTCATTTTGCTAGGACTAGAGACTGAATTGAAGGCCTTGCACATACATGCTAGGCAAGCTCTCTACCACTGAGCTGTATCTCAAGCTCTAAAAAAATTCTAATTTTTCATTGTTCAGTCAGATCAGCACCCCAAAGGGCGGCTTTCAACCTCTCTCCAACAGGGTCTGAGAGAATCTGGATTCTCTCCCTCAATACTTATTTTCTCTTTGTCTTTAACTTACAGCACTTATTGTCATACCAAAGCTACAAATTTTTATCTGGTAAAATTTACAGCTCCTTTCCATCTTGGCATCTGCATTTCATTATTCTTATACGCCAAAGGCCTCCCTGTTGCTGCACTATATTCATTCAATATTCACTTACATTTTCTTCTAGTAGTCCTATGAAACAATCTAGATTTACTGAAGTAACTATTCAGTTTTATGTTTTTCTAAATGGCAAGTTCAGTAGTTTCAGTAAGAGCAAATGAACTGAAACTTTTAACAATCAAAATCCTACCTAGGTTTCCTTTACTTTTTTTTTTTTTCTTCTCATGAATGGCTCTATTCTTAGACTACAGCCACAAAATTAAAACTATATACTATGTTTCCTTATTTCGCAGAACAAGTATTCTTTATTTATTCCTTTATTTCCTCAAAATTGTTCTAACATGTTTACTTAGGGCCCACATCCCCCAGATAAATTCAGACTCAGGTTAAGTTTCACTGTCCCTTCTCAAAGCACATATAAACAAGAATAACTTGGAGTTTTTATTTGAATGGTGAAAAAACTTTACATGTGGGAAAAACAAGTATTTGTAATCCTGACTTTTCCTATTTAATAATTAAAGTTTATTTTTGTTACAGAAAATTTATAGATGCCCGTTGATTTGGATTATGCTCCTGTACTAGGTCACTAGGTATCAATAATCAAATCAAAATGGAGTCACTCCTGCTTACAGTTTCACATCATCAAACTGAAACATGTATCTCACATTCTAAGAAACTTGGAGAGATAGATTAGTAGGCAAATCCCCAAACACATCAATTTCGGCCTACATGTGAAGGGAGCTTCTTTTTGCTTGAATCCTTTTAAGAAGAGTAGTAACCTGAAGTAGCTTGATGCTAACTGAGGTAGGGCAGAAGATATAAGAGACAGGTAGAAAAGAGACACAGAATATTGTAATTTAAAAATTATACTTTAAAAATTGCAGCTTCTTTTACTCTGTTTTGTTTTGCTTTATTCTCTTTAAAAGAAAAAAGAAAAAACAAAAAAAAATTGCAGCTTCATGACACAAAGTTACCCAAGATTACATTTGGTTTTTCCCACTCCAGGTTACTCATTTCTAGATCCCTAAGTCTTAAAAATACAATAGATTTGAGTCCGTGCCTTGCTCCAGTAAAATGGGTCTCTCACCTTTAGGACAGACCACTGCCTCTCATCTGTAAACTGACACTGTGCTCTCTATAGAATCATAAATTTCACACCCCAAGACACACAAATATACCTAGCCATGGATCATAACTCACCCCTCAAGAGCCTACAATCCCTTGTGAGTATAAACTTTAGTTCCATTTAATAAACCTATCCATGTCTCTCACTGATGTATCCTGAAATGTTTCCTGTGAGAAGTCAAGAGCCTAAATCATGCATAGAGGTGAGCTGAGGTCCCCATTTCCTCTTTGAAGGGACTTTCCCAGGTCCTGTCAGGTGGCATTAATCAACCTGCTTTTCATATTATGCTGTTTCCTTGTTCCCAGTCAAGCTGCCTTACAAAAACTGACTAGTCTACCATGCCCATTGCAGCATTCAACTATTGATCAGATGAAGTGCTGTCTGATTCATATATCACTAATAAAAACCAATTAGGTAATTATTTTGGGGGGAAATATTCTCTTTCTACTCTTACATATTTTTCAGTAATTTATGGTGAAATAGTTCTAATGACTGAGTGTCAAGAGACCTAGAGTTGAGTCCTGGCTCCACCACAGGACATTTTGTTAAATTTCAAAACCATGGGTTTCAGTTTAATCCTGCACTAAATGCAGAACTCAACAGGGCTATTCCCAAGTGAAATAGGATGAGTTCCCTCATGGGAGAAGAGCTGGGAGGATACTCAGGCCCCAATCTATGACCTGTTATCCACTAAAGTGAACACAACTCTTTTTCCCCACCCTCCTTTGGGAACAATGTATGGAATGTGCCCTTCCCTTTATCTCCTACTCTTATTACAAAGACCAGGCACACTGTCGTGGTGGTAGAGGGTAACCTGTACTAAAAGAAAATCTCCTAAAACACGAGGCCATACTCATGACCCAGTGGAAAGTTAGCCAGTCCCCTAACGCACACCAGTGAAGCCTTAAAAGCTAGACTCTAGGGCTGGGGATTTAGCTCAGTGGCAAAAGCGCCTGCCATGCAAGCGTGAAGTTGTGAGTACGATCTGGTGCTGCCAAAAAAAAAAAAGGTAGACTCCATTAACAGTCAGTGTGATTGCCCTCAGACCTATGACCCCTTCAGCTACTCAAGCTTAAGCCCCTTCCCTATTTTCTCTTCCTTTTCATTTTGCCTATATTCATGCAGTTGCTTCAGCTTTAATTTCTATTAAAGGAAGTTGCTACACATGTCCTATACCATAAGTACAGTGACATCTTTAAACATTGTGATTTTCTAATTTGTTTGTATATCTGATGAATAAAAATAGCTAACATCTATGTGTATGTTCCACTTTCTATCATTTAGTTACCATGGAAATCCTATTACTTAGCTATGATATTGTTTTCACTTTATAGACAAGGACACTAAATACTCAATGCTGAGTAACTCCACAAGATCATGCAGCTTAGTAAATGACAGATCTGGAATTTGGACCTATATTCTTTTTTAAAACTTTATTTCATTAAAGACAATAAAGTAAGTCCTCACATAGTTGTTATATAACTTCAATAATTATTAATTTATGTGAATACTGATGATTCTCTGTCCTAATCCACCTCATTCCTTACTCCTATATCACACACAGATCACTTTCAAAATAAAATCTAGGTATTAGTTTATATTATTTTATATATAAATATTTAAGTAGCTCCACAAGACGAGAAATCCCAAATGGGCTGAGACATACACCTGTTATCCCAGGACTCTGGGAAGGTGAGGCAGGACAATCACAAATTTGAGCCCAACGTGGGCAATTTAGCAATTGAGACACTATCTCAAAAAAGGGCTGGAAGGAAATAACGAACTTCAAAGGTCTTAGATTTAACCCCCAGTACCAAAATATAAACAGTTTCTAAAAAGACAAGAAACCCAATTCCTAAAGATAACTATGATACTATCACCATACAGTATCTACAATAACTTCTTAGTATTACCAATTATTCAGTCAGTATTCACACTTCACTAATTGGCCTATGGATTTTTCTCCAGTTTTTTACTGAGCTTTTTCATTTGATAATCTAATAACTGAGATACAACGCAGTCTCAACTTTAAAAGAAAACTACTTTGTTGGCTTTGGGTATGCACTTAAAAGATTGTTTCTTAAAAAAATAAACTTTGCTCAAATGCATTAATAGCCTGTATCTTAAAAACTGATTTACTTATTTGAATTGGGCAAACAGGGTGCTTCCTTAAACTGCTTTTAATCCATAGGTTCTTCCTTTATCTCATCTTTATTTTCAATTTGTTAAGAAGTCAAGTCATTTGTCCTGTACAGTCAGTCTGCTGTAGTCTGCCTTTGGCCAACTGCATTGCCACGGTAGTATTTATTATGTTTGTCCTGTTACAGGGAGACACCTCAAGTCAGCTCGCTGTTTCATAGGCAGTTCCATGTGCTTCCATCAGGAGGTTTATAAATGACCGTCTTTTTTGTGATGTTAACAGCCTCTGACAATCATTGTCCACTAGGAGACGCAAATTAGTAATATTTTTATTTTATCATTCCTTGTGTAGAGACATTCCCCAATTAATTATTCTATTCCTTCAATTCATTATTAAGATAATGTAATTATCTGGTTATCTTAAAGCATAGTTCTTATAAAATGGCAGGATAAATGCTGGATTCTGTTTAATTTATAAACACACACATACACACACACACACACACTTTTCCTCTATCTCTCTTTAGATTAAAAATAGTAACATACTAATTTTTTTTTCTACTTTCAAAGCCTATTCTCTTTTACTGTTTCCAAGGAACTGACATGTTGCTTGAGCCCAGGACTGAGGCTCGCCATAAGGCAGATTAAGTAATTTTGGAAAACACACAGCAAAATCCTCTTTAAAAAAAAAAACTGAATTAATATAATTTTAGCATGCCCTTTAGTAAATGGATTTTCAAATACTACTAGAAAAAAAATTATAAACAGTGTTCATTTACTTCTCCCTTTCATGAATTATAAAATAATGCCTTTAAAATGTTCTCTGGATTTTAACTACTCTGCAGACAACATTCACACCAATTAAACACAATTTAAGAGCAGATGTTTGTGGTTGGGAAGCAAAATTGATAACCAAAGACCAAATGAGTCAATTACCATAAGAAAATAAGTGTTGTAATGGAAGCTTATGCATTTCCTTACCAAAGACATAATCAAGCTTCAAATTCTCTTTGACACTTCCCTACCCCTTCTAATGCCATCACCATTACAAGGGTAATTTTAATTGCTAAATGTACAAGTAGAATTTAATACTAAAACACATTATGCTTGCAGAATTCTTTCACTAGAAACATCACTTATTTCTATCACTGTTATATGATGCTGGAAATTACCACTTATTTCAAAAAGAATATAATATAGGGCCAATACCAATGTTTCAAGGTTACTTTACTATGCTACAATCTGGAAGATAATAATTTTCATTTACATTAATTTTGAAATGTTGCAGGTTCTATTGCTGGATTTTAAATTCTTAAGCACTGAAATTATTAAGCTCTACAGAAAACAAAGCAATTTTTTCCATTCATGTTAAACTGCACATGTGATGATCTTACATGTCTTTTCTGTAATTCACAAATTGTTATCTTGGTCCTTAAAAGATAAATAAATAAAAAAACTAAGCATGTAAGAGGCTAACATATTTTCAGGGATTTTTTTTGTTCAACAGTCTAGTCACAAGCCTGCTATAGGTACCGGTTCCATTAACAAGGCAAAAATACATTCGAACCCTTCAACGTTTCTCAAGAAAGGTTTCCACTGCGATGAAGGTAAACTGGTTCTCCTTTCTGTAGGAGAAACAAGTGGCAATGTAACTGTGAAACACATTTTGCCACTGGACTTTGAATTTGTATTTCTCTCCTTCCATCCCTACATCTAACATACAGTACTGCAATGACTGCCTACATAAGGAATATTTTTTTTAAAAAAAAATCTCTTTTGGAGAAATTCTAATGTGCATTACTGTACTTTCTGTAGTGGAGGAAAAACTCAATAATTTAGTCAACAACAACGAAAAAATTTAGTCAACAGGAATATAATTACACAAACTATAATACATCTTTTTTCTGTTTTATTTCATTAGTACATGTAATTCATGTAGCATACAATCATCCTGGAGAGTGATTACATGAACATATTATAGCTGTTTTTAAAAAAAAATTCCCTTCCCCTTCTTTCTCCCTCTCCTCTCCCATGGTTCCCGTGTCACTATTTTCGTACTTGTTGATATTATTTGTTTTAGCACAAGTTATGGCTTACAATGTTTACATTGATTTGGGTTATTAGGTTTCTTTTTTTTTTTTTTTTTTGGTGCCTGGAATTGAACTCACAACCTCATGCTTGCCAGGCAGGCACTGTGCCCTGTGGATTAATAGGCTTCTGTACTTCACATATTATTTTTCCTCTCATTTTCCCTTTCCTTCCCCCAATCTCTCTCCTTGTTCCGGTGGACCCTTTCCCCACTGGAGAAGATCTGTACCCTTGTCCCTTTCTATTCATCTTTTATCCTTTTCTTTGTTTGTACTTTGTCTCACTCAAATGAGGGATACCATACAGTATTCAAGTTTATTTCACTTAACATTGTTTTCCGGATGCACACATTTTCCTACAAATGCTTCAAATTTGTCCTTCTTTATAGCCAAGTAGTATTCTATTATATAAACATACCACATTTTGTTTATTCAATCATCTGTTGATGAGTATACAGACTGATTCCAGGATTAAGCTATTAAAAATTGTCGTGCTATGAAGTATGCAAGTATCAGGCTGGGGATTTAGTCCAGTGGTGCAAGCGCTTGCCTGGTAAGCACAAGGTCATGAGTTCAATCCCCGGTACCAATAAAAAAAAAACAAAAACACTACAGTGTACTCTAGTATCATGACTTACCTATCAAAGAATTTCTAGTTTTAATTCTTTGAGAAATCTCCCTACTGATTTCCATAATGTTTGTACTAGCTTGCACTGCCACCAACAATGCAGGAGACTTCCTTTTTCGCCACAGCCACACCAGCATTTGTTGTTAGATTTCCTAATGACAGCCATTCTTTCAGGAGTAAGATGGAATCTCAGTGTTGTTTTAATTTGCATTTCTCAAATAGCCAGAGATGTTGAACATATTTTCATGTATTTGTTGGCCAGCTGTATTTGTCCCTCTGTGAGGTGTTTGTTCATTTTTCTAGCCCATTTCTTGACTGGGTCTTTCATTATAGGCGGTTTATTTATTTATTTTAGTTCTTTGTATATGCTAGATATTAGTCGTCTGTCTGAGGAGTAGCTGGCAAAAAAGATTCATCCATTCTGTAGGCTGTCTCTTCACTCTTCTGACTGAATTTTTTGCTGTACAGAAGCTCTTTAGTCTGATATAACCCCATTTATTGATTCTTGCTATTTCCTTGCACGGCTGAGCTTCTGTTTAGAAAGTCCTTTCCTACTCCTGTGTCTTGAAGTGCTCTACCTATTTTGTCTTCCAGAAGGTTTTAATGTTTCTGTTTTAATATTTAGATCTGTGATTCACTTTGATTTTAATTTAGTACATGGTGAGAGGTACATCTAACTGAAGCATACAGCCTTCCTACTCATAGTATTGTACAGGACAAAAGCGCTGAGCCTGTCTGGGAGCCTGTGAGAAATACAGACCCTCTGCTTCAGCCAAAATCTGCCCCTTCCCCCAGTATCAGTGGTTGTTTTTGGTTTGTTTTTATTTGGTTTTCTGGTACCAAGAATCGGGAATCGAAGTCACAACCTTGCGCTTGCCAGGCAGGAGCTGTGCCACGAGTTGTATTCCTGGCCCAGTATTAAGGTTTTAATATTAGCTCCCATGAATACTAAAGTTTGATAAGCATTGCTTTGAGGCACTGAAGAAATTGAGAGAAAACGACTTTGAGATCAACTGGGGTTACACACCCTGAACTACACAGTGAGACTCCCATCTTAAATAAACAAATAAAAATAATAAAATAAAATGCAGTTGAATGAAGAAAATGCAAAAACAAAATACAAAAGTACATGAAGAAAACGGATGACAAATTTATTAACCTGGGAGTGGGGGTGGCCTAAATAAGATCTAATTTCAGAAGGAAAAAACATGTCTTCATGACATGTCTGATATAGGAATGAAAATGGTCTCCATAGTAAAATATACCTTAGAATTAAAAGACCAAAGGAACGTTCATGGTAGGTTTATTTTTGGTTATCTAAACTTGGAAACAATTCAAATGTCCAATAGATGAATGCATACACAATTGTGATATATAATGAAATACTTCTCAGCAAAAGGGGGAGGTGACTGATACATGAAATGGTTATGGCTAAATTTCAGAATAACTATAATGCGTGGAAGAAGCCAGATCAACAAACAGGGAGGTGGGGTGAGGGAATTGTGTGATTTCACATACACAAAAATATTACAATATGCCAACTAATCTATAATGACAAAAAGCAGATCAGTGGTTATTTGAAGATGAAGTATGAAAGGCAGGTGGGAGGAATTTATTTAAAAACTTTTGAGAGTGATGAACATGTGAATTACCTCAATTGTGGTGGCAGTTTCCTAAGTATATACACATAAAACATCAAATTGTGTACTTTAAACATATGCAGTATATGTCAATTACACCCCAACAAAGCCATTAAAAAGACAACTAAAATATATGAAAAAAATTATTTTCAATTCATGTCAAAGAATTGATATTCAGAATGTTTCAAAGTATTCTACAAGTCAATAAAAGACAATTCAAAAATTGTCAAATAATAAAGGAAACAAAAGTCAATAAAAATATGAAAAGATATTAAATCTCCCAAATAAGTGAAGTGATTCAATCAAAAAGCAAAGTAAGATCTATTTTCTCCTATTTCACTTGTAAAGACTATAAAACTTGATCACAACAACACAGAGAGGCTATGGAAAAATCAGAATTGTTCCATTACCAGTCAATAGGATATTTAGCAATTTAGCAAGCCATGTTAATACATAAAATCACAAACATCTATTACTTTAGCAAAACTGCCACAGGAATAATAAAAAGACAACCAACCTAGTGTACAGATGTGAATGTACAAGAATGTCTAAAAGCAGTGTCTCTTAGAGCAGTGCAACCCTAAAAACTTCCACATATTAACAGAGGACTGGTTAAACAAATCAACACAGAATACTATACAGCAGAGGTCACTCTCATCTATTTTTGTAAATAAAATTTTACTGGAGTATAGACATACTCATTAGTTTAGGAATAGTCTATGGCTGCTTTTCTGCTACAATGGCAGAGCAGAGCAGTTTCAATAGCAATAACAAGGCCTGTAAGACTAAAACATTTATTATCTAGTCCTTTAAGAACAAGTTTGCTGACTGCTATAATGCCACTACACAAAACGTAATGTACACACTCTGACACAGATACATCCATGATACACAACAGGAAAAAAAGCAAATAATAATAACAATAATAAAAAATAGTGAACATTATCATTTCATTTTTATAAAAAAACTTGTTTATATAATAGTTTAAAATATACAAATTATAAGGTTAACAAGCAATAGTATTTCTAGGTGGTGAAAATAAAAGTAACAATTGTGATTTTTTTAATATGTTCCATTATTCTTCTGGGTTTTTTTTTTGAGAGGAGTATGAAATATTAGTGATTCTTACAACCTAAAAAAAGTGATAAAATTGCTTTTGTAATATCAATTTATAATTCAGAGAAATATCTTTGTAATCTCATTATAATAATCTAATCAAAACGAGTGAATGATTAAACTGCTTCTTTACTAATTTAACTAATTCTAACTTAACTAACTCTTCATCTCCAAAGAGGAAAAACTTGTTCTTAAATATGTTCCTTATATCAAACTCCAACTGGCATGTTTATTTGTCACTCTTTACCATAGTAGTCACGGAAATTCTCCAAGTTGGCCTAGCATAGAAAAATCTTCAAATTAAGTATTTTTGAAAATTCCATGCAGCAACTGAAAACGAGCATTTTAGCTCTCAGAAGTTCAATAAATCACTGAATTTTCTGTTCATTATAAGCTTTAGCAGTTCAATAAAAAGCAAAATATTTTTCAAATGGTTGACCCACTGGCATACCAATAGCAGGCAGTGGGCATGGCCAATTCTAGTGCAGGCAGTCAAAGAAGTCATTGTCTATAGAATTAAAAAACAACAACAACATGAAGTTGGTTTATGTTTTGTTATCAGTATGCACTAACAATTATAAACAATGACAGCAATAAAATACTCTCAACCACAGTGGACTACTGTCAGCCCCTTGGTCAGGTAACCAATTTTTATAAATATGGAACAGGAGGAACCAGGATGGGGTCAGATGGAAAACTGCATCTCACATAATAAGGGTAGGTATTACTTTGTAGTACTTGTTTCAGAGATACATGCAGCCACATGGTGCATTTTTCTTTTGCTTTCTTTTTTCTTTTTTTCGAGACAGGATCCTGCTATGCAGTTCAGGTTGACCCTGAACTCACTATGTAGGTGAGGTTGGCCTCAATCTCACTGGGATCCGCCTGCCTCAGCCTCTTGAGTGCTGTGATGACAGACATGTGGCACCACATCCAGTTATGGTGCATTTTTGCAGTAATTAAACATGTTTAAAAACCACTGGAAGAGGATAAAAACCCTACTCCAGTATGTAAAATTGTACCTGACTAGGAATCAAAAGTTTTAAAATTTTAATTTGTGCTTTCAGGTTTGCGAACTTGGAGGAAATCACTTTCCCTTAAAAGGTTGTAAGACATAATATACATGTGAAAATACTTTCTTCTTAATAGTAAAGGTATTTAAAGAATTTGTTAGGTATGTACATAGGCATCTGTGACGATGTATGGATTATGCCCTGCCTCGTAATTCCACTACCCTAACTGTTCTAATTTTTAAAAATGCAACAGCAACTGTTTTCTGGATTCTATGAAAAGACTTTAGAGGGAAATATAAACTGGAGACTTTTAGCTCTATCAATCAGTGGATTTGTAATAGACCTCTCTATAGGGGTTTGGTTGGTTGGCTGTATCCCCCCACCCAGTACTAGGAATGAACCCAGGACCTCACACTAAGCTATATCACCAGCCCTTTTTATTTTTATTTTGAGACAATGCTGACCTTAGAACTTCCAATCCTCCTGCCTCAGTCTCCCAAGATGTTACCCACCATATCCAGCTTCTTAGGGTTTCACAGGAAAAAAGGGATCTGCAATTTGTTCAGCATCAACTGAAGTCAGGTATTGAAACAAACTATGCCAATTTCTTTAAAGCTTCAAAAATATAAAGTACATTTATATATTAAAGTATAACACTGTTACACAATTATCGTAAACCAACCATTACAGTACCATTAAAAGAACTGAGGACAGTGGCTTTGGTCAATGCAGTACCTTGCTTTTAATTTCTCATTTTCACACACTGATGTGATATGCTCTAGGCTCTTTTGTAGTTTTCTTTGCCCTGGACTTTAGGCAAGTCCAATGCTTTACAAATAATTCACTTCACAAGTGTGGAAAGTAAAACTTTTCTAGAAATTTAGGGAAATAATGTGTTTGGCAATGCAGTGATTAAATTTTTCTTAAGGCAAACCAACCACAAAATGAAACCTCTGAAACTATGAGCCAAAATAAACCTTTCCTATAAGTTGTGGCTGTCAAGTTATTTTGTCATAGCAATGGAGAAGCTGATCAATACGATGAGCACGACAGTAAATTTTGTATGTCAACTTGACTGGCCCATGAGATGCTTAGATACTTCGTTAAACATTATTTAGGTGCCCGCAAGGGTATTTTCAAAAGACAGTAGCAATCAGATTGGTGGACCGAATAAAGTGGAGTCCCTTGCCAGCGTGGGCATTAATCCAATCCACTAAAGAGTGAAAAGATGGAAAAGGCTAGACTTATTGTTCCCTTGGTTGAGTTGGGACATTACTTTCTTCCTGCCTCAGGAACTCCTGGTTCTCAGACCTTCAGACGCAGTGACAGGAATCTACAGCATCAGCTCTATACCATTTGGACCTTCAAAGTATAGTATGTTTTCCCATGTCTCGGACTGTGACAGATCATGGGACTTTTGAGTCTCCAAAACTGTATGAACCAATATCTTACAATAAATCTCTCTCCTTCCCCCTGTTCTCACTTTTTATTTCCTATTGGTTCTGTTTTTCTGGAGTATGCTAATGATACGCAAATTCCACTATTTACCATTGGCAGAAATATTATGAAATAGCAATGTATGTAGGTAAAAATATTTGGAATCCAGTTATAAATTATAGAAATTTCACAGCAGATTTGATGTCATGCTTTTGTTTCTTTAAGAGAAACTCCAAATGGCTACATTGAAAAAAAATTTTTAAACCTAAGATAATGAAAAAAATGATAAAGAAGTACTGAGGTTACATTTCTCTAGGACTTCTAGAGACATGTAAAATAAGGCAAGAAATTACATAAATATTTTAATTTTTCTATTCTCAATTTCTTTTGCGTAACAACAGAAAATTTCCTAACACAATGCTTTAAAAATTCTCTTTAATATGGCTAAGTATCATTAACACTGGAACTCAACATTTTAGAAAATATCTAAATGCTGTTTAGAAGATAGTGGAATATCCAATAAACAGATGGCAAAGTACTCACATCACTAATCATCAAGGAAATGCAAATTAAAGCCATTTAGAGACACCATTATATAACCAACAGGACGCCTAAGATTAACAAGAGTGACAACACCAACTGCTGGTCAGGTTACAGAGCAACCAGTTGGCACTATACTACTGGCAGGAATGTAAATCGGTCCAATCACTGGAAAACAGCCTGGTATACACTACTCAAAATATTACTCATCAGTTAAAAAAAAAAAAAAACACGCCACTGACATACATGACAGTGTGGCTGAATCTCAAATATGCTATGCTTTGGAAAAGAAGCCTTACACAATAGTAGATGAGATAAATACTTTTATATGTAAGGCAAAACTAATCTTTAGTGAAAAGACACAGGAAAGTTTCTAGAGTGGTGAGGAGAGGGTGAGAAGCAGCATGTGGTATCTTTCTGCAGTGACAGCTTTTCTAGAGGTTTTGAAAGAATAGGAATATACTTTTTTTGGAACACATGAACATCACACTTAAGATTTGTGCATTTCACTGCATAAAACTTCTACTTCAAAAGAAAAAAAGGAACCACACACAAAATATTAAAATCCTAACTAATGATACAAATGGTTAAGTATCTAGGTATATCTGCAACTTTCCTGACATTTAAAAATTAAGATAGACTGATGGAAAAGTTATAGATATTTGTTAGAACAATTAAAGTAAAATGTTGAAGATTCAAGGTGGTGGGTATTTCCTGTAAAGTACTTCCAACCTTTCATTATAAAAAATTTCTAACACATGGAAATGTTGAAAACAGTAAGAAAAGATCCCCTCCCGTGAAAAGACATTCTTTACCAGTTGCGAATTCTTCAAACTAGAAAATTACTATGGTTAAAATTTTAAAAAGAAGGAGAAAAAGAGTAACATTTTGAGAAAGTGGAAAAAATATTACTATGTGAAACAGAAAAAGCTGCAGTGTGATGGTTAAACTGGACTGTCAACTTGATTGGTTTGAAAGCAGCCCAAAAGATTTCTGGGTGTTTCTAAGGGTCACAGAGGCCTGATTTTGGAGTCTGTATTTGGCTTCTTGCCTCTTCTTCTCTGGTACTGTTCCTCTCCCTACTTCCTGGCTGCAACAGACTGAGCAGATTTCTTCACCATGTCCTTCTGCTATTCCATTTCTGGCTTGGAGCTTGCCAACCAGAGACTAACCTATGAAACTGTGAACCAAAATAAACCTGTCCTTAAATTGTGTGTGTCACAAATTCTGTCCCAGTGATGAAAAGATGACCAGTACCAAAGGTTAGCAAAGATCAGGATCAACTCTTCCTAAATGAGTTGATTCTGACAACAGTACTGCTAGCTGGGTCTGGTAGCACCTGCCTATAATCTTAGCCCTCAGGAGGATGGAGCAGGAGGATCAAAAGTTTATGGCCGGCCTGTATCTCCAGTTCAAGGCCAACTTGCCTGGATTCCATTACACAACCCTACCTCAAAAAACAGAAGGAAAGAGGGAAAAAGGGAAGGAAAATGGAGGGAGGGAGGAACCCACTGAAGGAAGTGTTATGGTTGATACACTGTGCCAACTTGAAAAGTTGAGAAGTTTAACTAAGAGACTCAACAGGCAGCCACAGCCAGGATCCTTACTTTGTAAACATCCTGAGCCTGCACAAGAGGAAGGGAAGGAGATGGTATGAGTGCTACACCCACCCCCAGGGGAAAGTGGGGAAGCTTGCTTACATTATAAGAGAGAAGAGGCTTGCTTCCCTTTTGCTCTTTTGCTTTGCTGTCTTCTACCACCTTGAAGTATTGCCCCTGTGCCACACCACCCTGCCTTGGAGCCAGCTGATTATGGACTGAGACCTCCACGAACTGTGAGCTAAATAAACCTTTCCTTCCTTAATTTTGGGTGTCCGGTATTTTGTCTCAGCAACGAGAGAAAAGTAACCAAGGAAGGAAGGAAGGCAGGCAGGCAGGAAGGCAGGCAGGCAGGCCAAAACAAGGGAGGGGCAGAAAGGAAAAGAATAAGGAAAAGAAGGACAGAGGGGAGGAGGAGGCAGGGAGGGAGGCAGGGAGGGACAGACAGATGGAAGCACTGAACATCGAGCTGACCTTGATCATTTCCTAAGATTTCAAAGTCCACAGGCCAAATTCTGTCCACATATACTCTGCCTCCTAACTAAAGAGGAGAACAATTTAGGCCTGTGATCATTATTGAATTAGATCTTTCTCATAAAAATTCCTTTCTCGAACTGGGTGTGGTGGCTCACACATGTAATCCCAGCACTCAGGAGGCTAAAACAGGAGGATTATTGCATGTTCAAGGCCAGCCTGGGTTCAAAGTGAGCTCAAGGCCAGCATGAACAGCATAGCAAGACTCTGTCTCAAAAAGACCCCCCCCCAATATTTTTTTTCTTTCTTGGGCTATTTTTGATTCAAGATGTGACATCAAGCCCCCAAGTGGGGCTGGATGTGGTTCAGTGCTTAGCATGTACAAGGCCCTAGTTTGATCCTCATCACTGCAAAAAACCCAAGCCAAACAAAACACAAACACCAAGTGTCAGTCTTTCTTCTGCCTTCTGCATAAGAATCACAGAAACCAACTGGACAAGACTAAATTGTAGAATCCTGGTTAATACACAACCTCACACCTTTTATCATCCTAGATTAGAAATGCCTCATTATTTCTCTGGATCATCTACTGTATCTTTGATGCAAAGGACTATAACTTATTTGCCACTGTTTCTCCAGTGCTACTGGATTTTGCTTCCTGTCTACTTAAATTGAAAGGGAAAAACTGTATAAGAAAAACTGTCCTTTTTAAAACTTTGCTCAAGCTAGGTATGGTGGCTCATGTCTGTAATCCCAGCACTCAGGAGGCTGAGACAGGAGGATCGTTGTGAGTTAGAGACCAGCCTGGCCTACAAAGTGAGCTCAAGGCCAGCCTGAACAGCATAGTGAGACCCTGTCTCAAAAAGACGAGGGCTGGGGATCTAGCTCAGTGGCCTAAGCGCCTGCCTGGCAAGCGCGAAGTCATGAGTTCAATCCGTGGTGCCGCAAGAAAAAAAATAAAATTAAAAAAATAATAAAACTTTGCTCCTTTTGAAACTGCCTAGTTCTGTAACTGCTTCATGGCCCTGTAGTTACTTTCTTGATCCCTGTAACCATGATAGCATAACTGAACATGCAGGATATCTGATTGTAACAAGATCCATGTTCATCAATCTAACCTTGTAATTAATGATCTCACCCAGCTAAGCTAATCAGAGCACTGCCAGGTTGTTCTGTCTCACCTTTGTACCACTTGTTTATGCATCATATCAAAGCCCTAGACCACCAGAGATCAAGGCCTGGTATTTTGAGAATGATCCCAATCAGTGCCCATCCACGTAAAATAAATATGCCTCCAAGTCCTGGGTGTTGTTTCAATGTTTGTGTTTGCTGCAGCAACAGTAGACACTGAATACATAGTGCTGGAAAATATCTTTGAGATAGGGATGGTAGTGCATGCCTATACACCCAGCACTCTAGGACAGTAAGTCAGGAAGTTTTACAAATTCGAGCCCAGTCTAGGCAACTTAGCAAGACCCTGTTTTAGAATAAAAACTTAAAAGGGGCTGGAGATGCAGCTCAGAGTAAAGGCCTTGGGTTCAATCACTAAGTGTTGAAAAACAAAACAAAATACTCAAACACCCACAAACCCCCAAACAAGTTTGATACTACTTTTAAAATAGTCATTGAAACTCCATATTCATAATCATCAATAAGAAAAAAAATAAAAGACTGGAGGGAGTGGGGTATGAGCTTTTACCAGGTTTCATCGGAGTACTTCTATATTTATCTATGTTAAATATCTGGTTTCCAACTATGATTGTGAGTTCTCTGCCCACCCTACCCCTATATACTTTGAAAACTACTGTATGATAAAGCAGATCCTGTATGTTCAACTTGCAGATTGTGGGCCACATGTGGACCTGGACAGCTAATAATTTGGCTCTGCAAGATCATAAACATTATAATATGATTTTAAGTAATATTTTTCATGACTTGATTGCCAGTCTTTCAGTGCATACTGTGTAGGGGACAAAAGAACTCTGTATAGGTCAGAGCACAGCGTGTGGCCAACTGTGCCTCCTGCACTCATCATACACAGGACAACCAAAATCCATTCCTATGAGTAAAACACAATGATTACCAGTAATCACATTTCCACCTATTTACACGAGTGTAGATGTGCCTGTGAAGCCAGGTGTTTATTGTTATTAAGCAGACAGGTAAGTTTTCTTATTTAATTATTAAACCTGGACTTGTGTTACTTTGCAAAATAAGTTGGTAAGTTAAAGCAGTTGTATTACTTAAATATATTAACTATATATTTGTTATGATTTGTACGTTGTGTCAACTTGAGAAGTCTAGATGCTTAATTAAGAAACTTGGCGGCTCTACATCCTGGGGTGTAGAGAACAAGCAGTTACCATTCTAGGATGTTGTTCACTGTGTCAATTTGAGGTTAGAAGGTTAAGTGATTCAGCATGGGGCCAGGGTCCCTAGTTTGTAACATCCTCAGTTTGTAACATCCTCATCCTGTGCATGAGGAAGGCAGGCAGATGGTGTGAGTGCTACATCCATCCCAGGGGAGCAGCCTGCATACAATAAAAGACAAAGGAGGAGAGACTGGAGGCTGCTTCTTCAGAGGAGCTCCAGTCTTGGCCTTCAGCTTGGACGTGGTCTCCTAGCTTCTGGCACAGACTCTCCAGCCTGCGTCATAGACTCTTCAGCCTTCATCGTACTCTTCAGTGTTCCGTCAGAGACCCATCGGCCTTCTGACACGGACTTGCACAGGACACTGCAGTAAGCTCCAGCCCTCGGGCTTGACCCCCTTTAACCTCCAGCATGCAGACACCCTCTGCACACTCCCTCCTTCAACTTTGTCACTGACCATTGTAAGCCAATCTTGTAATTTCTTATACAGTTGTCTATCTTGTATTATATGTTTTTCTAGTAAATTCTGACTGATAATAATATTTTATAAAATACAACCCAAGACAATTCATTGTACTCAATGCAGCCCAGGCAAGCCAAAAGGTTGGACACTCATGACCTAAGAGATTACTTTGAACAAAAAGAGCAATACTGTACATAAAATCTTGGTTATCATTATAATGGAGGCTGGGAAAAAGCAAAATAAAGATAGATTCACTTAGCTTTCTGCCAGTCATTCTCAGAATGTAGATTAGCATTTAATGTATTCAGCTTTCAGATAAGGGTAAGCATGCTGTATTGAGATAAGATATTTTTATTAAGACCTGATGGGGTGAGATACCATAACTATGTAAAGCAGGCTCACTTAAAAGTAAAATCAATCAACACTCACAGTAGGGGGTGACAGTGGGTATGGGAAGAAACCTAAAACCAGAAAGAAGCCTGCCCCAGATACTGTTTTTCACTGGGCAAAAATCACCCCATTGATCCATCTGGAGCTTCTAAATTTAATTTTTGGTAAGAAAGGGGGCATCTTTTAAGTACATAAAACTGTTCCACTTCTACTAGTCTTAATTCTACATTTCTTTGGTAAAGAAAGAGGTAAGACAGTCAACATATTGAATATATTTAATATGAGACACTAACAATGTAACTAAAATTACTAAAATTCTTCCTGGCATGGCTTTTTTGATAACAATTGCTAACACCCTTTTTGAAGTTAAAGAAATACAGTTTAATCAAACAGTACATACTATATGAATTTATAATAATGTTGGAATATATTAATAAAGAAAAGACAGCTAAAGTTAATGAGTAAGAGACCTACAGTGTGCTAATTATGTAAAGCTTGAAATTCTGAGGTCGAGACAAATAATCTAAGAGGCAGAATTATGCCAAGATAATAGCCAAAAATCTTCTCACTTATTTCTGGCATGGAATGGGCATGACTGTGCCCTCATACTGCAATTCTTCTGTTTTTATGTAAAGGATGAAGATTTAGTAACACTATCCGCTCAGCTGTCTTAGAGCAACAGAAGCCCAGCATTCATAGACCCAGGTGAGTGTCCAAGAAGCTCTGCAAGGCATGAAAAATGAGGTATGTCTGGCTTGGCTCAGAGACCATAAAACATGGAGCCCACAATCATTTGATAGTTGATGCTTGGAAAAGTCAGCTGAGAAATCAATCTGAGTGATTTAAGGAGAAAATGAAATCCAGGTAAGTACGCAAAGAAAAAAAAAAAAAAAAAAAAGAAAAAAAAGAATCAGAGAAAGCAAATCAACAGAAAGAAAGGATACTTTGAACTCCCAGAGCACTTGCAGAAGCAAAGATACACTTACTGAAGGTTCACCATGCACCAGGCAAAATATTAAGCAGCTTCCTCATAACACCACCACAAAAAAGACTTTCTTGTCCATATTTTACAAATAAGAAAAATTAAGTTTGTTTGGTTTCCCGTCAAGGGGAAGAGAGGAAAGAGAACAGGAGGAAGGAAAACAGGCCTTTATTGAGAGCACGGGAGGGCTGCTGAAGGGACAGAGGACAGCCTTCAGAGTCTCTGAGAACAATCACGAACTTTTTATCTAGAACTCAACAGGGGAGGAGCTAAAAGGGCGGGCAGAACGACGCACTGACAGTCGATAAGAGGAGGCTCTGCACATGTACACGTGCCCAGAGAGCGGGAGATTGGACTTGCCGGTTTACGAAAATAACAAAAGGGGGCGCTGTCCAAGGCTAAAGGGAGCTCCTACATGAGGAAAAACCTATCAAAGTTCATATAAACTAATTAACCGTAAAGAGCATATCACTATATCATATATTCCTTCCTGAGGTGCAATGCTGACCTCCTGGTATTATAAACACCACAGATTCATTTCTGTACCATTGATACCTGCTTATTTCTCGCACAAACATTCCTCCTCATTACAGTTACTTTGAAACACAAAATCGAAAGAGTTGGAATTCTTTGTATTGCATTTTGCCTAATGTAGAAACAGCACACAGGCAAAATCACTGGACACGAGAATGGCTTTTCTATTCTGAAGCATTTTCAGGATCAAAAATCATGCATGTATTCCACATAAATTTAGGTTCTAAACTTACATCGTACTTCATTTTATTTCACATGGATATTCTGGTATTTGTAGAATACCTGAAAGTTCTCTTCTGATGGTGGCTAGTTACCATGGAAATGAGGCTACTGTGGTTGAGAATAAATTTACATAAACATCAGACAATTATGTCAAGCCTCTAAAATGTGGAATTTATCTGAAAGCTAACATGACCACTGATGCAGTAAAAAGGTAAGATCCGCAAACCAGTCCACAACGATTCAGGTCTCAAGTGTAGGATTAACAAACAAATCTAAAGAAACTAACATACTATCAGAGTGAATAACAAGCTACTGTTCAACATCTTATGGAAAGGTGAGAAGAATGTACTGAAGTCCTTGGTTGTTGTAAATACATAGCATCAGGCACTATACTTGGTGCTAAAACTCAAAAGTGGACAGGAGCCAATCCTGCTGCAAGGAACTCTAGCCTGATAGGGTAGAAAGATATAAACTTTAAAAAAAGCAAATGTGATAGGTAAACTAAGAAAGATACATACAAGACATATGTTCATAAAGAGCATCTAGGGAAAGGAAGTTGGGAGAGGACCAATACCAGAGACAAGAGCAAGCAGGAGCAATGAGTTTCAGCCATTTTGGAGGAAAGCAGACAAGGAGTGGAAGGAGGAATATTAGAGAGAGTATAGCAAAAGGTTTGCTGGCTGTTTACAAGCAACTAACTGTTGCTCTTGAAATTAAATTTAGAAGCAATGGCAATCATGGACTCATCAATTTAAGACTCCAGTTCTCTCTATGCTCAGAGCCAGGTGGTGGTGGTATGACCCCTTCAAGGTAAATAAATATCTAGTACTCTGAAAATTACAGGGAGAAGGTCTCAAGATGAAGGTAAAAAAGACTTCTTGCTAACTGGGTTCAAGTAATTTTTTAAAAGAAAATCAAGGGAGATGATCCAATTTACATTACAAATTTATGACACAAATGTTAAATCTTACACATTGCTTTAGACCTGTTTTTTCTCATTTAATATGCTCAAAGTGTTTTATCTTGCCATTTAATAGCCTTCTAATACATAATTTTTCTTGGATGCATAGTATTTTGACATGCAGACAGATCATAACTTATTTAACCAGTTGCCTATTGATGGTCATTTATAATTTTTCTCTATTAAATATATATCATTTCCCTGTATAAATGCTTGCTCATATAACAGATTATTTCATTAAAACAAGTAATTAGAAATGAACTGCTAGTCAAAGGATGTGCAAGTTTTAAAATTTTCGATAAGACTGTCAAACTGCTATCCAAAACAGTTAATCTGCACTACTACCAGCAGTATATGAAATTCCTGTTTATTGTAATTTTGCCAAGAGAAGTATGTTCAAGTCTACCAGCAAGCAAAGAAAAAAAAAGTCATTTTAATTTGTATTTCTTACTCTATTAATGAGGCTGAACTCTTTTCAGATAATTTGGTTATTTTTATCTCATTTTTACATATAAACTATCCCCCTCTATCAGCTGAAATATGTGTCTTATTAATTTATAAACACTATTTATTATATATTTAATTAAAAACTAGAAGAGCTTGAAGGCTCCAAATATAAAGAAATGGTC
>RJWT010006430.1:0-29148 GCA_004365215.1 Cuniculus paca | reverse complement strand
CATATAAAAATTTTAAATATACTTTGCTAAAGGAATGAAAATTTCTAAGTTGTTACTTGATAACTCCCAAAGAATGAGAAAAAGACAAGAAGAAAGCAAATAAGGAAGATATTTATGCACATGAAAAGTATGGCACTCCAGCAGCCTACACAATTAGTAAAATATTTCATAAATGTGATCAGCACATGTGTACACTGAAAGAAGTACACTCACTTTAGTCATTTCCCCCTAGATCTACATCAGGTATTTATTACAGAAAAACAAATGTTAAGAGGTGTCTACCATGGAGTCTCAGGGAATGAGGTAGTATGATAGGAGAGATAACAGGATGGTTAGATAAACTACAAACTTAGAAATCCGAACAATCTGGGTTAAAATGTTACCTTTTCTATCTGCAGAAGCTTAATGTACTTATTTAAAACTTTCAAGAATTATTTGTGACATCTAAAATGTGATGATAGCCCTTAGGCCTAAGCGTCTCCTGAGAGTTAATGACATAATGTGTGCAAAGCACCTAGGAAGATGCTTTCTGTAAATACTTAAACATTGCTCCCTTTCTTTATTTCCTCATCAGGAGTAACAGTGATTGTGATCACAAAATACAGTAAATGTTTAAATTAAATGTTTAAAAAATGTATCACAAAAAATTATTACAGTAAAATATATAGTGTATTAATCCTCCTCAAAAATATCCCCTAATTTAGAACACTTACTCCATCATTACTGCCATTTTATGAATAGTTCTGGAAGTTCTATTTTGTGAGTGCCTTTCTGTGGCTTCCTTGGTGTCCTGAATTGATTCAAGATATTTACAGCAATCTCTGCCCAATTAAAACATATGGTATATCTTCATCTACTTTATTCACCAGAGCTGGTACCATGTGACTTCTGACTTTGCCAAGGTCAGAATGGCCATGAACAGTAAATGTATTGAACTGATACAGGGCATCAAAGCAGCCATGACTATGCAACCAAAGATACTCATTAAATAGGACTTCCAGAACTGCTTCCAAAAGTGGCAAGAATGATGGGATAAATGTGTTTAAGGCAAGAAGGAATATTTTACTGTATTTTTTAACATTCATCCTACTTTATCACCATATCTCATATATTAAAATAAAGAGATATATGACTATAGTGTACTCCCTAATAAAACAGTTCGTTCAGAAATGGTGGTCCTATCACTGCCAAAAACACTTTCAGTGTTCAAATGTCTCCTCCATTCCATCTGTTACGGTTTGTGTCTTGGTGGCCCTCCAAGCCTCATGCAGTCTTGGAGGTGGCTGAATCTAGCATTTGTAATTGGTTCGTTGTCTAGCGCTGGGATTAGCGGTGTGACTACGGCACGCACCCAGGGGTGGAGCCCACATACAAGGTAAGGTCTGGAAGACAGCCCGCTTTCCCGCTTTTGCCCTGTTCACTCTTGCCGCTTGCAGCCCCCATGAATGACTGCCCTTCAGCCATGCACCCTGCTTTGGAACCAGCTGAGTATGGACTAAAACATCCATAACTGTAAGAAATAAACCTTCCCTTCCCTAATTTTGGGTGTCAGATATTTTGTCCTTGCAATGAGAGAAAAGTAAGACATCATCTCACTGGACCTTTTAGCCTGCTACGTTGACACTGGAAGGGAAAAGAGAAATAAGTATGTGAAGGTAAGTGATCCCCCATAAAGTATACACAAATACACACTGATTAGAAACAAAACAATGAATATGAATGATTCTCTCCCAAGTTCATTCCATGTTCATCCTTGAAACAGAAAAAAAGTTATTTCTATTTGCAGGTGAATATAGATTTTCCGACATTTCAGGAACAATAAAATCTAAGTGGTGTGTGATTAGAACTATGGTTCAGTCCAAGTGGGGCAGTGTTCCAAGGTAGTTCCAGTGGAGTCTGCCTATCTAAGGGCCATTGATCAGTGATAAAAGGGGCAGATCTCAGAAAATCTCAGAAGAAATGATGCCTTCATAGAGAAAGCTACTGAAAGTAATAATGAAGTCCTCCTGTAAAATTTAGTGTCAGTATAGCCCCACCATTCTTACCTGAAAGTGGTGAACAAATTGAAATGAAATTGATCAAATCAGTCCTGAGCTAGAATATAGCACAACACTAGACTTGGGTTATAGTATAATCTATCAATGCCAGTAATATAGATGTTGCACTTACCTGTTTTGGAAAGCAAAAAAAGTTATATAAGTATTTCTTTTGGAATGATTTTAGCTTACATAATGCTATGGTTTATATCTAGATGCCCCCCTCAAGCCTCATGTAGTCATAAAAGTGGCTAAATCTAGCATTTGTGATTGATTCATTGTCTAGTGCTGGGATTGGCAGTGCGAGTTCTGCACCCACCCAGGGGTGAAACTGACATACAATATAAGGTCAAAAGAAAAGTGTGTTTTCCCCTTTTGTGGGGTTCACTCTTGCCTCTTACAGTCGTTACAAATGGCTTCCCCCTCAGCCATGCTACCCTGCCTTAAAACCAGGTAAATGTAGACTAAAACCCCTAAAACTATAAAAAATAAACCTCTCCTTCCTTCACTTTGGGCATCAGATATTTTGCCTCAATAACAACAACAAAATAACCAAAACACATTCTAAATCCAGATACTTAGAACTTAAATGTATTTATTTCTCTAATCTATAAAACAACATTAAAAATTACCCACTAACAAATGATAGCATGGATTTGAGAAGTAACAAATACCAGGTGCTTCAGTCTACATGGGACAAAGTTAGTTCAAACGCAAACTGTTGATATTCAAAGGAAATGATGAATGCTTTACTTTTGATACTTTTTTTGCAGATAGAAAGAAGCAGGGCTTTTTCAATATTATTTATACTTTGAGGAAGTTATCAACGTACAAAATGCAATACATCACCCTTCAAACTTGACTTGGTTCCATTTTAGCAACAAGTCCTTGAACTATGGAAATTCTATAAGCCAGTCAATTTGGTCTCAGAGCCAATTCTAAAATTAATCGGTTGGAGGCACAGATGTAAAAGATTCAAACTCTGAGCTGAATCCAAAAATATTGCAATAATCACTTTCATTTTGCCAGATTCAGATGACCGCTTTTGATGACTTTATGCTTCTCTCTGGAACTTGTGATCAGCTATGATTCTAATACATAATGATGAGACTCAAAAAACTTGCTCCTGGATACTAAATTACACCACTGTTTTGAATTCTCATTATTTAATATTGTGAGCATGGACTGATAACTATGGTGACCTGATTCTGCCTCTATCTGTGGTGGCATCATTCTCCATGGCCTCTCTGCTTCAGTCATTCTTTAAGTATCACCCTAGAGTTGGGCAAATAGGTCCTGTTCTCTCTGCTTTCTCTTCTCTGCCTCTGCACCTGCTATTACCTCTTCCTATTTATCATATCCTCTTTCCCTCTTCTTGGGGGTTTGTTTATTTGTTTTGTTTGTTTGTTTTTAGAGCTGGAGACTGAACATGGGGCCTCACATGTGCTAGTAAAGTGTTGCACTACTGAGGCACATCCCCAGTCTTTTATACTATTTGGTTAATTCCCATTTGACATTTTCCCCAAACATCTTTTCAGAGTGACTCTATTTGACAGACAAATGTTTATCACTTGTGATTATTTTGTCATAGCACACATCATAAAATAGTTATTGCTTATTACTTTTTGTATATGACTATAAAACTTTTGAATGTACCAGCGTGTCTCATTGAATTATTCTCAGTGAATTAATGAAAGGTAGAAGAAAGTCAAATCTTAAGTTAGCTTCATGCATATCACACATTCCACAATAAATTGCAATGAAGTTACTGGTTTATCATATGCATCTTTGATAAAACTGCAAGCATGTGGAACAAACGCATCAAGTCCAATACTTAGTATATAAAACACATGAATAGTGGGAAGATCAATGCAATCATAGCATTTTATTAGATGTAATATCATTATTACCAATTGCAGTACAAAAAAATGAATCATTTCCCTCCTGCAATGCCAAAAGCATTAATGCATTAATTCTTCTCAATATTGCATTCAGTTTTTCTTTCAAGTAAATACACATCTACAGATAAACCAAAAAAAGAGTATGATTTTTGACATTTCATCATCTTCATAAAAATTTCTTTAACCAAAAATATTTGAGCATGCTTCAGAAATAAAATCAGAAAACATTGCTTCATATTAATTTCTCTATAATTATCAAGTATACTCACCTATTTTCCAACCAATTTTTACCACATATACAATGCACTATGATCAACTACTTAGGTACAAAATAGTGATTAAGAAATAGTCTTTTAATCAGGTAGCTTGTATGTGAAAGTAAGATAAGGAAATGTGAGTACTATGTACTTGATAGTTATAAAACAGTGAAAATGTTAACCAAAAATAAAGAATGCTTTTACTTCTAATGTCTAGGAACAGGTTATCAAGTGTACAAGCAAGGTAGGAATGAAAGCAGGAAAACTAGTTATATAGCTATTTTATAATTTGAGAATTACTAGATGCACTACACATCTGGAAGTAGAATGAACAGAACTGTATGAGAGGAAAAAAATGTACAAGAATGATCACTGGATTTCTGGATGAAGAGAAATGCTACTCATTTAAATAAAATAAAGATTCCTTGTAGGTGTGTGGAGAGACAAGAGTTGATGAGTTTAGTTTTCTCCATAGTAATCTAATACTTAGAAACTATCAAATGGAAAGGTCCAATGCACCACATAATATTTGAATCTAGAAGTTTATAGTTGAAAATGACCACTTTATGGAAAACAATTGAAGCATTAAGGGTCATGTAATCTCTTGGATAGAGTATACAGTGAAATCTTTTGACCTCCTAAGTGTTTTATTTGACATACATTAAGGTTTATGATTTTGTTATCAAGTTCTCTGAGTTTTGACAAATACATAATACTGTATCATACATTAGCTACTACAGTGTTTAAACAAAAGTTTCTCCATCTTAAATGATCTCCTGTGCATGAACTATTCAATTTACTTCCCCCAGAGTTCTGATTCTCATCTCTATAATTTTACCTTTTCCTGAATACTACTAGTATATAAATTGAATTGCTTCTTTCACTTTGCAATGCATTTACAGTTCATCTGTGCCTTTGCATGGCTTCATAGTAAATTGCTTTTTGTCGCTAAATAGGATTCTATTATATGAATATACTTCAGTTGTGTTTACCCATTCGCATATTGAGGCATTTTTCATTGCTTACAGTTTTTGGTGATTATTAATGAAGTTAAAATAAACATTTGCATGTGTGTTTTTGTGTGGACATAAGTTTTTGAATCAGTTAGATAAACAGCTAGGCGCAGTATTACTGAATTTTATGTTAAGACAATGGTTAGCTTTATTAAAATTTGCCAAGCTCTCTTCTAATGTGGTTATAACCTTTTACATTTCTATCACCAGGGAATAAAACATCCTGTTGTTCTAGATCTTGGCAGCAGTTAGTATCATCAATTAGAGGGGATGAGACAGTTAGCCACTGTAATGTGTATAGTGGGGCCTCATTGTTGCTACAAGATTTATTTCTCTAATGGCAAATGACATTATTTTATATCTTTTACATTAAGTTGGTTATTTCTTACTTTTGGACTGTAAGAGTTGTTTTTTGTGTATTTCATGTACAAGTCATTCATCAAATACAAGGTTGTAAACACTTTCTCCCAGCCTATTACTTACGTGTTAATTTTAGTATCTTTTATAATGCAAAAGATTTTAATTTTAGTTAAGTCCAATGTATCAGTTGTTTTTCTTTCATGAATTGTACTTTTGGTGATGTAGATTAAAAAAAAATCACCAATCCAAGATTGCACATGTTTTCTCCAATTTTTTTCTGGATGAGATATAGTGTTTTATTTTACACGTAAAGTCTTGATTTGTTTTGATTTAAGCTTTTGAAAAACGTAAGGTCTCTCTCTACATTCTTCTGTTTATCTACAGGTATCTAATTGTTGCAGTACTATGTGCTCAAAATATTGTCCCTTTCCTAGTGAATTCCCTTCACATTTTTGTCAAAGGTCAGTTGACTGTTTTTTGCAAATAGATTATAGTGTATTCTGTTTCGCTCTATTCTTTGAGTAAAACCACGCTATCGCATTTCATGTACATTTATAGTGTCATTAAATGGAGCAATGTGAATCCTATTTTATTTCAGCCACATAATTAGTCTTAGTACAAATTTAGACTCTGTGGGTATCTCAAAAAAACTTTCTGGGACTTCCATTGGAATTGCATTAAATAAGTAGATGAAATATGAAAGATTGACATCTTAACAATGTTGAGTGTAACAATGAGTGTTCAATATCTTTCCATTTATTTAGATTTGTTCTATTTTTATCAATATTTTATATTTTCTATGTAGATTCTATACATATGTCGATAGATTTATAGCAAAATAGTCAAATTTTGTGCTGTTAGAAAAAATATTTTTAAGCTAAATTCCAATTATTAAATGTTGGTAAAAAGAGAATCAATTGACTATGTATATTAACTTTTTATTCTCTCACCTTGCTATGTTCTTTTAGTAGATTTTGGAATATTTTGTAGACATTTTAGGATTATTGTCCTTTTAGATAATATTACATGAATAAAGAAAATTCAATTTTTTCTTTTCCTTATTGTACACATTTTATTGTGCTTCCTTATCTTATCGCACTAGTGTAGTATTCCAGTGTAATGTTATTTAGAAGAGGTGAAAGAGGATGACATTTCTTCTTTGTCTGATTTAGGGAGAAAGCATCTTGCCATTAAGTACGATGTTATAAACAATATTACATATAATTTATTGTAGATGTCTTATTCAAACATATAAATTCCATTCTATTCCTATTTTCCTAGTTTTATCATAAATGTGTATTAGATTTTGTCAAATGCCTTTTTATCAGTAATTGATATGAATATATAACTTTTTCTTCCTTAGCCTGTTGATGTGGTTTTCTGCTCTTTGAATACAGAAAACTAGGGATGGTTTTGGAATTATTTCTTTCATTTGCAGTTCTCTAAAATCCCTGCTTCAGTGATTCAGTGTCTGCCATTAGTTTTGAAGTATTCTTGGCTACTATAACTGTTAAAGTTTGTGTCTAGATGTCCCCCCAAAGCCTCACTGGTCATGTGAGGGGAGGAGCAGGCTTTTCAGAGATGGCTGAATCTAGAGTTTGTGATTGATTCTTGGTCCAATGCTGGGATTAAGGGCATGAGTGCTACTCTCTCTCTAGGGTGAGTAATGTCCATACAACATAAGGGACACAAAAAGGCTTGTTCTTCTTTCCCTCTCTTGTTGCTTTTGTGGTCTTCTGCCACCATGAATGTCTGTCCCTGTGCCATGTGCCACCCTGCCTTGGAGTCAGCTGATTATGGACTAAAACCCTTACAAAATGTGAGCTAAATAAACCCTTCTTCCTTTAATTTTGGGTATCGGGTATTGTGTCTCAGCAACAAGAGAAAGGTAACTAAAACAACAATTAAAAATATTTCTTCAGTTCTTTTTCTTCTCTTCCTGGTATTCCAGTTCAACTGTGGTAAACTCTTTGAAATTATTTCACAGTGTCTGTTATTCTGGAATTTCTTCCCGTTTTTCTCTTGGCATTTCAGTTTGAGTAGTTTCTATTAAGAATCATGCAGTTTACAGACTTTTTCCTTAAATGTGTGTAATCTATTGATGAACTATCAAAAAAAGTATTAGTAATGTTCTAGTATTTTTTAATTTCTAGTATTTCATTCCGATTCTTTCAATGTCTGTGTGCCTACAGTAATAATCTATCTTAGCATTGTTTACATTTTCCATTGGAGTTTTTAATATATTAATTATAAGAATTTGAATTTAACTAACACTGGCTTCATGTCTGAGTCTGACTATTTGTTTCTTTGGATATCGATTTACTTGTTTGTTTATTTCCTTGTAATGTTTTATTTATACCAGATATCTTCATTAGGTAATTAAAAATTAAGGTAAATTACTCTTTGTTGTGAGAATTTTCAGTAAAATGGTTAAGAGTTGAGCTGCAGCCGGGCATGGTGGCTCACGCCTGTAATCCCAGCACTCGGGAGGCTGAGACAGGAGGATCATTGTGAGTTCGAGACCAGCCTGGGCTACAAAGTGAGCTCAAGGCCAGCCTGAATGGCATAGTGAGACCCTGTCTCAAAAACACCAGGGCTGGGGAACTAGCTCAGCGGTCTAAGCGCCTGCCTGGCAAGTGCAAGGTCGTGAGTTCAATCCCTGGTGCCGCAAAAAAAAAAAGAGTTGAGCTGCATTTTGTATTCAGTGTTGTTATCAATACCCAGATGTCTCAAATTCATGTATGGAGTAGTTTTTCTTCTACTTTACCTCTTGATTTTGGTAAGTACACTTTCTCAGAGATGCTGACTCACTCAGCTTCTCAGTTTCAATCCATTGTTGTATTGGAGGCTTTTGAGTGTGATGGTAGGTATGAGAAATGCAAAACTTTCAAAGTCTTCTGATTAAATTTTAGTGTTTTGGCAAGTGTTTGGATCTATAATCTTAGTGAGTGTTTACCCAGCAAATTAACCTTTTACTTTCCTATGCCCATTCCCTGAGTAAATCTTCTCAACTATTCCCTTGAATCCTAACTTGTATTTGCCACCTTATCTTTATTTCTCCTTACATGAATCAAGGATGCTAGAAATCCATGGATTGGGTGGAATGCCCTTTTCACTGCTTGGATAGGTGATGGACATGTCTTTCATCTTGCAGTGTGGTTTTGGGTTATGCAAGAGGCTCACTTTTTCTTTCCCTGATAGCCATGGGAGGATTTTTTTTAGCTTACCACCATAAGAAACTGGAGATCAGTTCCACAAGTGTTGAAACTCGTTTAAATCTGTCATATCTCACTTTCACACTAATCCACACCCAGCCTCCAGCAATTCATCAAAGTTACCATTTAAGTGTTTTTCTGTTTTTGTTTTTGTTTTTGAGTTTGTGGTTCTATTGGGTCATCCAGTAAGCAAATTCAACTTCATCTGCCTGCCTGTGTGAGCCTGTCTCTCCACATTTCACTTATGATACCCTCAGACTTAGCTTTTCAGATGGGCCCAAGAAAAGTCAATGGTTTTCATTTTGTCCTTTACTTATTTAAGAAGTAGCCAAAATCCGAAGTCTCCTGTTTCCTCCTACATTTTTCTACTGGATTCTTTTTTTCATCTTATATTGTTTTGCAACCTATAAAGACTCCTAATACTTTGCACGTATCTTCTCTTTCTCATCCAAATTTCTAAAAAAGTTTTGTCTCGTCATATCTTCATTTTATCTCCCATTCAGCCTGCATGATCTAATTTCCCACCTCCGAAACAAAATTGCTTCTAATTAAGTCATCAATAATCACTGCTTTGTCACATACAATTCACATTTCAAATATCATCTTCCTGATTACTGAGCTCACAAGTGATATATGATCATGACTCTTTGACACTCACTTCCTTCTTCCATATTATATCCTACTATTCTTTTCCTATCTTATGATAACTTCTGTGTCTTCCATGTATGACATCCTCCTTTGTTTACTATTTACATTTTGGAAATTATGAGATTCCCTGTTGTTATTGTTGTTGTTGATTTCTCTTTTCATTCAGTAAATCAACTTATGAAATTGTGTCTACCCTCATTGCTTCAATTATGTGATAATTATCAAGTCTACATCTTTTAACATGGCCGCTTGTCCTCAATACAAACTCGTATCTAAATCCTACTCAACGTATTGGATGTCTCACTTCCAAAACTTAGCTATTTATCTTCTTGTCTACTTTCTTTCTGTGACCCCTTCTCAATTTACTTCTCTAAACAAGAAATTTAGGAATCCTCGTGAGTATTTTTCTCTTCTAAATAAGTCAAACTGAATTCTGTTACATACTTTATCAAATTCTATTCCCTATGGAATGTTTTAAATCCCAGCTCTAAAAGTTGCCTGGTATTTGGCCCTTTTGGCTTTCCCCTTTGAAACTGAAACTTAATGTTTTAGTATTTATGAAGTTTAAATTACAGAGACTTCCTAGGACACATAAAAAGAAACAGGCCCTGAATATTTTCCTTCCTTCATAAAGATGCTCTGAATTTTTTTATTTAGATAGTAATTTTTTTATTATGATTCAGACTTTTCATCACTATCATGGTTAGTTTTCAGAAATCTTTCATTTGATATTCACCAACCACAGCTCTGTCTTCTAAATCTGATATTCTATCTTTGCATTGCTTGAATTTTTAATCTCCAGATATATGTTTGAATCTGTTTTATGGGATCGAGTTCTTTCCTGTTGTGGATATTCATGGTTTCTATGTCTTTTCTATGTTCCTCTATTTTTGTCTGTATCTACTCTATGTTCACTAATCAATTCCTTCGTTACGATCATTGTCTCTTTAATTATCTATGTAATTATTTCTGCCTTGGTTTTGTCTAGAGACTTATTCAACTGCTTTGTTGCTTCTGCTACTATTTCAGGAAATTCAGCTGGGTAGCTTTCTGTTTCCTCTACCTCAGTGCCCTCTAGACTTGCTTTGGGAGAGTTGGCTGTTTTGGATTGCATACTGTTTCAGTGTTTTCTCATTTTCCACATTTTGTGGTTGTTGTTTAGCTGTTTTCTGCATTGAGACTTGTAAGTTACTTATGGTTGGTGGTTATATTACTATCATGGAGACCTCCTTAGTCAAAACTATTTTTCAGAAATGTCTTATAGGCATAGCTGACTTTTGGCCTTTGAGTCTGTCCCAAGATCCTACCTCTACTGTTTATTTTCAGTGAAAGGTTGTAGCCTGCCCTAACACCCAGTTCTTTGGTACTGGACTGTAGTATTTTTTACGGCCCCCAGATAATCTAGGTATTAGCATACAAGGAAGATCAATTGATCACTGCAGCTATGTCAACTTTGCTAAAGTAGTATACTCAGTAATATAATATCATCAAACACAAACTAGAAAATGCAAATTATAGTAACTAACACTTTGTTATCATTAACCATAGGTACAAGATTTATAGTTATACAGCAAAATCTAAGATAAATAAGAATATTATATACAGTTTATCTATTGAATTTTACCCACTTTTACCTTAAAACAGTATGCAGCCATCATAGGATACAGTTAACTATCTAAAGATTCATAAGAATAAATTGCACAGGTGTGGTAGCATGAAGAAAGAAGAGAAAAGAAATAGATTATGAAAAATAAAACAATGGAAGATATGAAGAAGGTGATAAGATGTAGAAGGTCTTATTAAGGAGTAAAGAGAAATTAGTGGTATTAGATAACAGTAACAGAGACAACTAACTAGGAAAAGGAAAAATAATAGAGCAGAGATTAAACTAGAGGAAAAGAAAACAAGAAGAAATACTAAGGGAACAAGTTGAAAGAGAGAAAGTGAGAAGAGAATGAGAGAGGGAGAATAAAAAGAGGGCCTATTCAAACAAATAAAACAAAATAATATTAAGAAAAGGGGGGAGGACAAGAAGATGAATGGTAAAACTCCAACCTCCTCCACTAAGAAAAAAAAATAGTGAAAAATCAGAAGCATGCAGTAGAGGAGGAAAACAGAAGAAATAGGTGGAGGAGGAGAAAGAAAAAGAACAAAGTTCCAGAAGAGTGTTTTCTTCCTATACCAGTAGTCTTTAGTCTTACAAGTTACATTTCTCTTTACCCCTCTGCATAGCCTGTGAGTTGTGCTGAAGCTACTCAGTTCAACGATTCTACTCTCCATAATCCCTTGTTTGTGGCAGCTGTTCAAGCTGGGGAATCAGACCAGGGAAGGAATGGGGCCCTGGTTCCCAGGCTCCTGTGGTGATTTCTTGCTGGTAGGGGACCAATGCTTGTTATCCCAAGTATATTCTGGAGCCAGTAGGACAGGCTCCGGATACCATGTGAAGGCTCCTGTCAACTCCAGATGCTCAGAGTAGAAACAAGTCTGCCAATATTAATGTGGGGAGATATCTGAGGCCCAGTGGGGTCTCACAGGTGTCCAGAGTACCAAGCAGAACAAGCAGGCACTTAACCCTTGCCACTTAACCAGGCAGAGGACTGGCCTATCATGTTAGGCAGAGGCTGTGTCAGGGACTCTGACAAAATGCAAGGTGGATATGCAGATGCACCAGAGTGGAGGCAATGCACCTGGTGCTGAAGAAGCACTGCCACAGTCCAGGTGTACAAGGTGGGGATTTACTCAGGCTTGGAATACCCTGTGTGAATTCAGGTTGCTCAGCAATGAGTTCTAGATGTCTAAGACTCTGGCGGGTCTGGGATTGGAGCAAGGCAGTGAGAGCTAGTGTGCACTGGACCAGTGTTAGTTCTGTGTGCCAGTTGAAAGTGCCAGTTGGCACAAGATAAACTATGGGCTCTCAGCAGTGACTCAGGTGTGCCCAGGTCCAATACTGAGGACTCCCAACACAGGCAGTCATTGATTGCCCCCTCTACCAATCCCCTAGAGTCAGAATAAGCAGCCAGGCAGGGAGGGGTCAGCTACTGTCCTTGGTGTGTGCCTGTGAAAATGCTGCAAAGCTGAAGTCTCTTCTCTGTTTGGAAAAGGGAATGATGTGTTAAAGGTCCTGCATAGCCCAAGTCTATCCTGAGTAGGTAGATTCTGTTGCACTGCTAGGAATCTGCCAGTTTATTTGGCAACTTCTCAAATGACTATTCTCCTTATGATTGTGGACTGAAGGCCTGCAGGCCATTCTTCTTGGACTGCTTCTCCTCTCTAAGCTCCTACACATATGTTTTCTTTGCTCCACAAGTCTCTTTCAAGTTGAGTTTTTTTTAAAATCAGAGTATATGTGCCTTCCCTTCTTCCTGTTATCTGTGTTTTTGTGGATCTCCTCTGAGTCTCTCAGATGTGAGCCCTCCTCTAGTCAGCCATGTTGGTTCCTTCCAGTGTGGTTAATTTTATGCATCAGCTTCACAGTGGTATGAGATGCCCAGACAAATGGCAAATGATTATTTCTCTGGCATGTAGATGGCAGATCATGGGACTTGATGCCCTTCATAATGGCTTGAACCAATTCCTACAACATATACATTTACCTCATTTCTTCTTTTTTGCTGGAAAGATCTAATATAATCACCTCATTGAATCAGATGATACAATCTTGCATCAAGTCCCTTATATCTTTCTCTCCAAAGGAAAGCATACAAAATAAAAATTAGACCATGACATTTACATGCCTACCATCTTTAAATAGCTACCTGAAACTGTAGAACTTATTTTATTCTCCTATGATTGCCTTGGTACACTAAATTCTTTGAGATCATAGAGCTAGGTTTTCGTAGTCCATGTTCTTTCTCTATAGAGTTAGGTAGAAGAACTGGCATTTTGTTAGTGTTCAATGATTATTTGTGATTCATGAGTAAATCTCTTATATGAGAAAAACCACGTTATTACATCATTTTATTAATACCTATTTACAGCTATTATTACCTGTCTAGTTTCAAAAGACTCTAACCTCCACAAATACCAGAATCATGACTGTGTGGATTGGAGACAGATACACTCCCCTGTGTCTACACGAGATTGAGCCAAAACAGGTGTGTAGCTGCATGGTCAGGTTGGATGCCATGGGAAAGCACTTAAATAAACAGTAGATAGTCAAAGCCCAGGTAAAAATCATAAATATTAAATTGCACAGCTGTGAGAGAAACAGGGATCATATATTTTTGTAGCCAAGTGACATTGTCAAGCACAATATCTGACACAATTTAATACCAACTCCCTGATGTCGCCATAGATATATTAACAAATGTACACATTGAGCTCAGTTTGTCAGTAATACATGAAATTTTCATTAATGCTTTGTCCCTTATTATATGCTATGTCACTACTGTTATTATAATTTGCTGAGTTATCCTCGTTGTAAAAGAGCATGGAATGCTTGTCTCCCATTCGAGACTTGGGCTGGGAACACACAGTGGTTAAGGCTTTGATTAATTTTTTGCATTTCTTTATTGTTTGTAATTTTGTGAAGTTTTCTCCATTCCCTTTATATGTCTGTCCTGTGTCTCCACATAGTCAAATAAGGATTAAACAAGTAAATATTAAACAGATTGGGCCTGCACAGGAATCTTGTGATTTCAGGTATTCAGTTTAAAACAGAGGAATATTATTTTCCCTTTGTAAATTATCATTCCAACATTAGAAATGATCTTCATAATTGCAGTATAATTTTGTTGTATTTAAATCTAACATTCCTCTCAAATAGAGAAATTGAATTGAAAGTTTTGATATTTTCACTGAGAACTTTGCATGGGTTTTGATATCCCCTATAGGGTTTATGTAGCTGTTAGTTCTCTGGGGAGCAACAGGCAGCACTCATCACCAGGTATAACAATCTATGATATATAAGTACTTGTCCATGTGAAGGTGATACAGACACATAATTATTGGAATTTATAAATAATGACCTGAAATAATAATTACTCTGAGTTGCTCAAGAAACTTACATCCTCCAAGAAATGGAAAGTTGGTTTTAAGAAACACCATAAATTTTATTTTTAAATGTAAAAGCTCAGTAGTCACTGTAAGTCCAAAACCTTCTTGAATGTTGAAGACTATGCTTCTCTGGGTGGCAGGATCATCTCTAAGGTTATCCTGTATCAAGTCAAGCTCAAGGTGAATGAATCACCTTTCTGATACAAAAATATGTCAATAACTTTTCATGTTGTTGTCGTCATGAAATATATTAATGATGCTCCTAGGCTGAAGATTGTGAATCCATTAATAGCAGCCAAGAATAAACAAAAATTAAGAGGAGATTTCAAAAGGTAACTAATCCTGTGGACTATATTCTTCCAATATCTTAACTGTAAGAGAAGGGAAAAAATAACTTTAGTAAACCCTGGAGATGATTGCAAATGAGGAGATTACATGCTCAAGACTAGAAAGTTAAAAACAGAAATTACAGATGGATCTTGAGAGTTTAAGATATAAAAGAAAAATCAAGTGAATGAGATTTAATTTAGATAGACAAAGTGCCTTTATAAAAAGAATAATGCCAATGGGATTTATAAATCAAGTGAATACCAATTAGAAGCCAAAATAGAAGACAAGAACCACAGAAAAGTAGAGTTTTAATGTCAAAGGATATGACTAAAGATGTATATTTTGGACAAATTTCACTATTCTGATTAACAGAGTAGAAAATTTCTTAAGACGGTTATTCTTTTTTATATGTAAAGTGAAACATTTCCTTTGAAAGGGAGAGTATATTACTAACTTAATATATTCAGTAAGAACCAGAAAAATTCAGGGTAATTTAATAAACATGAGTTACTGCTTACTGTGCAGAAATACTAGGCTGGACACGAGGGTTAAGTGATGAGTAAAATATGGTCACCACTTTTTATGAGTTTATGGTCCTTTGAGAGAGAAATGTAAGTAATCAGATCATCTGAATATACTACTGTAAATATTTACTATACATGTTATGGGACATTAGAGTTCAGAGGTTATAAATATGGGCAATGGTGGTTATAGATGTAAGTTTGACTCACATGGATCAAATGTACTTTCTGAACATGTTCAAGGGTACTCTTAATTCCAGGATTTATGGAATAGAAATGAGTTGAAAGGAGTTAGAAACAAACAGTAAATAAAACTGTAAGCAAAGCGTAAGTAATGACTAAGTATCAACACAAGAGTAACTAGGAATAGTAAATTTTACATATCATTTTCTCTTGTGATAGTACAACTAAGTCTACTACAAATTACTAGACGCATTTATGTATGAAATTGCAATTGAAAGATATTTTTGACTTGCTCCATTCTAAGATAATATTGGAACTTCAACATATGACCAAGATGTAACAGCTAGGACCATATTTACTTTCCACTTAAAACAACCTAAAAATGGAAGAAATACATGAAATAGCAGTTGTCAAGGCACTAGACCTGAGGCAAAGAAGGAGAGAACCCACAAGAAAGGTAAAGCACCTTGACTGCTCCATTTACATTCTCGATGGTATTTCCTGGATGGGCAGGAGACCCAGAAAAAGCCTGTTACTCTGCTTGAAGACAGCTAAACATGGACACCATGGCTACTCTTCCCTTCCTCCTGTCTAGATCCACAAGTGTAGATCATAATCATCACCACAAAAGCCTGTTATGTCTTGACTCCAAGACATATAAATTGCCAAAGCATAGCTTCCTCCTTCAATACTGCAGGTTTATAGAGTTTCTCACTCTCAAGGCAATCCACATTCAAATTTGTCAAAATTACCATTCTGAATACCGTTACAGCGACTTTTGTCTCCGGTAAGCAGATCTCAGCTGTGGTGTTCTGGATTCACTTGTCCCTCCCAATTTCATGGTGGAAGCTTGTTCGAAGACCTAGGTTCTCTGATGGGTCCAAGAGATTCATTTAGCTATTTTGATATAAGGATGGGAATAGCAACTTCCAAGCTCTCTAATTATCAAAGTTAAGCCCAAGTCGATGTTTTAAGAATACATTTTACAAAGTCATATAAAAATATTAAATAATTGGGGATAAATCTGACAAAAATGTGTAGTACTGGTATAATAAAGACAGCAAAGCATTGCTGCAGAAATTTTAGAACACCAAAACATTAGAAGATACATATCACATTTACAAGTCAAAAGAAAATATAAATTGAATTATATCCCCTTTAAAACCATTTATCTTTAAAAGAGGATAAAAAGACATACGCACACTGATAGAATAGGCTCGTAAATCTTAAATTTGATAAAGGACATATATAATACATTAAAAAATTATCAAATTCAATGATATAAACACCCAAAGTAAAGGACAGGCCAAAGATTTTAACACACACTTCTGAAAACAAAATACATAAAATGCAGCAAAACCTATGAAAATATGCTTAATGCTATTAGCCACTAAGGAAATGAAAACTTTAAATATCATGCATGTGCAATTAGAATGGCTAAAATGAAAAAAAATCATGTGATCATAGTAGATCTGACAAACTTATGGAAGACTGTAATTCTCATGTACTAAAGTTTCAAAATAAAACAGATTGTCTACTATGGAAAACAGCTTGATAGTTTCTTAGTAAAATAGATATACGCTGATCATAGGATTCAAACATTTGATTTCCTTGGCATTTATGTGACAGAAATTAAAACATGTACACACAAATACTGATATGCAAATATTTATAACAGGATTTTTTAAATTCTAAACTGGAAACAACTCCAAAATTCATTAACTGCCAATCAGATAAATTAGTATTTCCATACAATGGAATATTACTAAGCAATAAAAAGGAGTAAGCTAGCTACCCAATGAGCAGACTGGATGAGCTTCATGATAATTTTACTGAGTGAATGAAGCCAGATAAAAAAGCATATAAACTGAATTATTTCATTTATATAATGCACTAGAAAATGCAAATTAATCTATAGATCAGTAGTTACCAAGGAATGAAAACAGAATAGAGAAAAAGAAATACAATTATTGAGTATTACTTTTGGAGGTGGTAGACATGTTTCCTCTCTTAACTACAGGTCCATATATATGTCAAAACCTATTAAAGTGTACATTTTAAAGATGCACAGTTTATCTTATGCCGAGTTGTCTCCAAGTAAATCTGACAATTTTTTAAAATGTAAAAGTAATAAATTACAATAAATTATAAGAAAATATCTATGTAATCATGATTATAGACCAAAAAAACTTCAGTTTCTTATGTTTAGTTGAGAAACATGATGGAAGACTTTTTTCTTCCCATCACATGAAGAGAATTTTAATACAATGTATATCGCTATAAAAGAAAAAAATCTCTAGTTTCAAATAGTTCACAATTTATAGAAAAATCATAAATGAATGAGAACAAATAAGCATATCTTAGAGAAAAATATGAACAACTAGTTTAGATGGCCATTTAAAGCATGCTTAATATGATTTTCATAATATGTATGAAAAATTGATTTTTTTTATTTTGGGGAGCTCAGAATTAAAAATGGAATGGGAAACAAAAAGAAATACATCAGCTTTTGTCCCTCATATCTCATTTTTCTTAGGTGACATCCATGTATTTTCTAAAGAAAGGTGTGTTGGTCATTTGATTTGTCAATCTGATTACGCAACTTCGCCTGGTTATTAAATCAAACACTAATTTAGGCATTGTAAAGACGTTTTCTAAATGTGCTTGAAGCTTAGGGTCAATTGATTTGATGTGAGCGATACCATCATAGATAATCTACATGGGACAGATTCAATTAGTTGAAAAGCTTAAGAGCTGGATTGAAACTTCCCTGAAGAATAGATTCTGGCCATGGACAGCAGTTCCCCATGCTCAGAATGCCAGCCTGTCCTTTCTGATGGTCTGCTATACAGAAGTTGGATTTACTTAGTCCTCACCATTAGAAAAGCCAGTTCTTTGCAGTCAACTTCTTAGTATACATCACTGGCTGGTTCTGCTTGATCGGCCGAACTTTAAACGACACATATAGAATACTCAAAAACCAACTTATCCAAGGCATTGTTTTCCCCAACCTGTCCATCCAGGCAGAATCTCTCTCTCCTTCTCCAACATATTCTGCTATAGCAGGTGCTACTTTGCATAGCCCTCTCATTTATATCATTGCAAGTTCTTAAAACTTATTTGTCTTTTCTTTGCAAGTACCTAAAAAATTCTTGTTGAAAATATCTTGATAATTGAAGGCAAATTTATGCATCAAGTAACTGCCTAGACATGTTCACCCAGCATCTCTCTGCCTGAGGATTTGGCTTTTATTTTTTGCATGAACTAGCTATGTATATATGCTCCAAGATTATTGCTCTTTCCTGTTTTTAACAATCACAATCTAAATTTTAAAAGATCACTCGGTATTCAAATCATGTATGATGCCACCTGAATATAGTTACTTAATTCTGAATTAAAGCACAGAGTGTTCTCAAAACACCTGCATTAACACTCATTCCAAAAACACACACAACACGACATATTGCCAAGGACTTGCTATAACATAAATTTTGGAACATTCCTGTATGGATTCCAGGTCACTATGTAATTCTTACTTTGCTAATGGTAAACTTTGTCTTTGAACTTTCCCACAACAATGCAACCTGAAGTTTTCAAAAAAGTTTAAGCAACAGTTATGAAAACTGGCAACAGCCTAGAGACATTTTATAACACCAAATAAACATGCTTCTTATTGGAATTCTTGTTTAACTAAATAGAAATGGAAGGAGACACGGTAGAGGAAGAATGTGGCATTAAATAGTTCTTTCAGCTGCAGGAACTGTTTCTGTTGATCAGTAAATGTTTCTGTTCCTTAATTTTGTCATACCTGAGATATTCCAGCTTGATTATTCATTTAAATCGTTAAATCTTTGACATAAGGCATAGGGGATTTTCCATTTCAATTAATATCTAGAGAATAGGAATAATACTTATAATAAATTTGTCTTCTGTACTTCCTATGAACTAATAATGAGGAAAATCTAAGTCTTTGTTGTATAAACAGCAAGGCTTTAAAAAAGTAGCAATATAAACATTTTATACTTTATTTGCATTCCTTTTTTTTAACTCAGCCCCAGTTCTCCACATGTGCACATATTATTCTTGTGTTGACTTGATTGATAAAATTTCACAAATACTTGGAGGTAAACACATAGCAACATGGAAATCAATAGGAATTTCTGTGTTGTATGTCTAAAGGTGAAAATCCAAGTGTTTTTTTTTTCTTTTGTTGAGCTTATCTAAGAAAAGTTGGTTGAATCTTTGTCATCAGTGGCACATGTGAAAGTCTCTCAATTACTATAATTGCCTTAACCAGCAAAAATATCCAAAGAACAGTAGGTATCCAGTATCTCGAAAAACATCCAGACTGATTGTGTTACAGTTTATGTTTACACTTTGTTCTATGGTCTTTCAAAATCAGGTACTATTTTCCTTACTTAAACTTTTCCTAACACAGAAAATACTACTGATTTCAATTTTTACTGTCTTCAGTTGTGATGACAACTGATCCACAGAGACTTTACTGGTTTATAAGTCTTATTTATTTTTCAACTATGAAAGTCTACAAATAAATCAGGTTAATTTCTTTGTATGAAAATGGAGACTTAACGTTTGTTAGCACTAGGACATGACTGAGAGACATCCACAGAGTTGATATTGTTATAAAAAAATCAAATCTCCATTTTCCTGAATCCTTTGAAATTTTTATGGTATCCAGGAAAAGGTAACTGACTGTCATGCTTACTCTACACTTGAGATACTGTATATGTTCTGAGTTATTAAAAAGAAATGTAAAACTTCTTGTTTTTACTGTATAATGTATGCATTGAAGGCTTATCAATGTTTGATACAATTAAACTTTAACTTGTCCAGGTATCACTGCAACAAACCAATCTAGAATTCAGGACAATGGCCATTGTCTTAATGAGCACTAATTATTAGGGCAAGAAGAGCACACTGTTCATGGATGAACTAAAGAAAGAGAATAAGACCTCTGCCTTCTGGCTGTACAAGTTTATGTCAAAAACCCATGAATCAAAAGGCCAGACGCCCATAAATTTTCACTGTTAGCTTTGGAGCAAAGAGTAAATTGACTCGATAGTGAATTCCTACTTATAACCATCTGATCCCATGTTTGTATGCTTTCTGTGTTTTTTTCTTGATTCCTTCTCTCCTTTGCCAAAGTAATTCAACAGCATACATGTGCAACTCCTTAGTTCCTTATCATGTAGTCATTGTAATAAACACATAGTGAGGTTCTCCAGTGGACATCACATATTACTGAAGACTACAAATACATGAGTCAAAATACAGATGATTTCATCCTTGACTCCTAAGAATTTAGCTTACAACTAAAGATTCCAGATAAAAATCATTATGAAAAGCTTAAGCAACTGAATATCTTCCAAACTGAGTTCTATTTCTTGTTAGCAGTGATCTGGTGCCCCAAGCATCACGATCAACAAATAATTGCAAGTCTACAGCAGGAAAAAAAAGTTCCCCTACACTTAATGTTTTTACGGTCCTGTACTCATCATACAAAAACCAGTGACATGGCTTCTGTAAAACATGCCAAGCAAAGACCTCAGCAAGCGTACCGAGCACCTGCCTCAGGTATATTAGTCCTAAATTTCCAGCTGCCTGATAAATCCTTGATGACTATCATAACAAGCATTTCTATGGGCCAGAGATTAACAGTATACTGGATACATAAAAGATACATAGTAAGAAGAAGAGAAATATTTTTTTAAAAATTGTTTTCTGAATTAAACTTGAAAACCATTCCCTAATATATCCTTTCTTTCCATAAATTAAGCACACACACATACACACACACACATATACACACACATCCTATATTCACAGATATAGTTAAAATAAACTGCATATATTTGGAGAAAGTGAGGAAATTGGGTATTTATTTTGTAGATCATATATAATTCAGTTGAAGAAGGTCTATTGAAAATGTGAGTTGCGAGCAGTAGTTTAAAATGATGGAGTGACCACAGTCTTCTAGATAGGATGAGGGACACAGTTCCAGGTACTTCTTCTTCATTTCCTTCCTTATCAGTGGAGTTTTTCAATCAACCTAATCTAGCAGAACATTTCTCCCAGGCTACTGAGATATATTTGCAGGAAACAACTTTCTCCTCACCAAAAGAAATAGGTTTAACTCCTTCATTCCCTGAATTCTGAAACTTAGAGGGAAAGTGAGTTTTTCATAAGGTATTTAAAGGAGGAAAGAGAGATGAATCTATGTGGAAAATTAGGTAAAGGAGTGGAAAATTGCATCTACTTTATAAGTCCATGTATATATAAACATATATATATGTATATTCATGTATGTGTATGTATATTCCTCCATGAAAACCTAGAAATCTCATTTAGAAATAGTACTTGCAAAGTCAGCAGCAATCCTTAACAATGTCTTTCCTGCTGACAACATTGTAATTTCTTGCCCCAATAATAAGTGATCATTTGGACCCATTCTTTTCATTTAATGTTGTCCATTTCTGCTGCATTTCTCCCACTTATCTTTCCAAATGAGAGATGATTGTATTACCAGGAGGATATGATGAATCCATTTGACGAAAAATACGTGGCATTTGGTTGAGGTTCTTTGTAGCATATAAATTAAGTATGAATGACAACAGGGTCAAAAAAATTCACTTGAAACGGGTCCTTGTGGCAGGTGGAGTTAAGTATTCTTACTTCCTCAGCTGAAGGTGTTTCTAGCTGGCTCATGTTTCTAACCTTTATCACAGAGAAGTGTTCATTTTGCCATCCCCTGAAAGCAACTGATGATATGAAAAGAGGGATTTGGGGAGCAAGATAGAAAGATGTATTTAATAACTATGCTGAAATGAAAAGTGTTAAGAAAAAAGCATTAAATGGTACCACAAAAATGCTTGTTATATCCACAGAAAACAGCAATAAATAAAGTGTAGCCATTCAATTAATTTCAGACATATGGGTATTCCCCATTAAGAAAACTTCCAGTAGAAAAAGATGTTAGACAAATGATATTTTCCAGTTCTAATTTATGTGGTGTTTTTCTGAGCTGGAAGATTTTCCTTTTGCCTCCTTGAATCTATCTTGTGAAAAACATAGAATATACATAATGAAGATTTGACTTTTTAAAAAATACCTTCACCTTGTTTATTCCACAATTTGTAAACATTTTATCTATGATGATAACAATTACTCCTCTGTCAGGAAATTCAATTTATTTTTTGTGGAAGCCAGCAAAAGAACAAAAACATCAAATAAGGGAAGATTCTCGAACATTCCACATGATGGCAGAAGATCTTTTCCTTATTAAGTAGTCAAACCTTACAGGTTTGTATTATTCCATTAAATAGAGCAAGATAAGCAATCTCCCATATTCTCTAAGTCATTTTAGAGTAATTTGTTCTCAGGACAAACCTGAAAGAACAATGTATTTTCTTGTGTGAAAATAAAAACAGCCCAGAAAAAAAGAATGAAAGAAAGAAGAAAAAGAAAGAAAGAAAGAAAAAAAGAAAGAAAGAAAAAGAAAGAGATACTATATTCCTAAAACTATCTTCCTAAAGTTTTCCTAAATAATGTTGAGATTATGAAAAGTACCTTTCAAAGTCACACTAATAATGAAATCTCTTGGGCTCCATTTCCCAAATGTCCATTCTTGTGCGTTCATTGTTGCTATTCACAGCAAGAATCTCCTGCAAACGCATTTCTGTAGCAGGCTACTTAGCAAGATCCCTGAGCAGGTGGAGGATATCTTCAATAATCTTTTCCTCAGAGCTTCCTTCGCTGACTTACAGTGGGACTCCAGTCCAGCCAGAAGCTCAGAAAGACAGTGGCTTCTTGGACCCCCAAACTATTCAGGCACTAATGCCATGATTCTATCAGTGTTGTAAAATACTGATATTGCCTGTCTCCTAGTGGGAATTTACACTCCATGCACTGTAAAGCTGAGTTTTTCACAATTATAAATACAGCACCTACTGCTCTGCCTTTTGGCTATATAGTTAGTTGTCTCATCACTTTGTTTTCTTTTTTATTCGCTTACTTTTTCTTTCAGTGACCAATGATGGTGAAGTAAAAAAATGCACTTAGAGATTCAACAGTTGCTTTCCTTGTCATCTTAAGTTCAAGTATGATCCCTTCTCATATTTTGTGCTAAATGAAGGCAAGCAGTGTCTCATCTACTATCCAAAGCTTATTTTACAAAAGTAATTCACATTTTTTAACCTATCTACCTATGCATGCTACTCACAAACTATTAAATGAACAAAATTTAACCAGGTAATGATTTACACTAATTCCTTCATTTCAGTGTGGGAAGAGACCAGCCTGTGATACTAATAATAATACATTTCATATTGCCTTTAGAGTGTTTATAATGTATCCCTGCATTTAATTCTCATGACATTTAATTCTCAAATTAAATCCAACCATTATTTACATTTTCAAATTGTGTAGCTGAGGATTGCAATTTAACATTTTTCTGACATCATAGAGCTATTTGAAAGGGGAGGAATGGAAATAAGTAACTCCTATTTGTACCGTGTAAATAGAAGAGAATAAAACCATGATTTAAGATAGTAACAACTAGGTTTCATAGGAATATTTGGCCAAGTTTAGGGAATCTCACAGTGGGGATCCAGAATATCCTTTAATTAGTTTGTTCCTCTGTCAATGTCAATTTCACGATTATTAAATGTAAAAATTTCGAGACAACCACCTTCTGCTTAGGTGGGTTCATCCTGAGTGTCCCTCACTGGATGGGTCAACACTCTCTCCCTGTTAAAACCATGGGTTTCCAATGTGAGACCACTCAAAATCCATAATAGATGTGGAGTTACTCTCTGCTAGCATATTTGTTTTACATCTTTTTAATCATGATGTGAATCTCACCGAAGTGACAAGAAAACGTTAAATGATGGTTCTCCAGTAACGAGTGCAGAGGTGACTATTTCCAGTATTTCATCATGAAGGAGAATGCATGGCATTATCTTGCCTCCAATAGCTTTAACAGATAAAGTGATTTGAAAAAATAATGCCCACTTGGCTATGAACAACAAAGCTTAAATATTTATGTGACTATTTCCTAGCAGAAAGACAAATGTTTATTTGAATAAGCTGCTACAATAATATACTTTAATATCATATTGATAAAGTTCTAATATAATAATATCTGTAGAAATAGATCTGAATACGTCTGAAATTTCAAAAAGGGTGCTTTTCCTATAAAGCAGTACAAATGCCAGGGACAATAATCTCACTTAGTTTTAAGGTGGTTATAAATTAAAAGAGAAAGTTCTGAATTCAAGTAAATAATTTGAATAACTATATTTCATCAAATGCTTTTGGGGTGTATTTATTTGTTCAAATAACTAAAGGAATCTCTTCCTATGTCATTTCTTGTATACTGCCAGACTTTTAGAATGCGTGATCCTTTAAATACTATTTGATTACTAGTGCAATTAGAAATTTCTGTTGAGGAGAGTGCTAGAGTGTCCTTATTGCTTTCTCATTTCTGGGACAAAATATGCAACACCCAAACTTTTAAGTTCATTCTGGCTTATGGTTCTTGAAGTCCTAGTCCATAGCAGGCTGACTATAAGGGAAAAACAGCATGAAGGACTGGTCTAGGCAGAAGAAAGCTGCTCACATCATGGCAGTCAAGAAGCAGAGATAGGAGAAGTCATGGAGGGAGATGTACCATTCCAACTCATACCCTAATGACTTCCCTCTTCAGTGGAAATCCCATCTGCTAATAACATATTAGCTTTGGTGCCATCAGTGGATCAATCCACTGATCAGCATAAAGACTCATGATTCAATCCCTTTCCAAAATCCCCTCCTCTAAACACATGAAACTTCGGGGGAAATTCTCCATCTAAACCTTAATACAAAGTCATTAAAATTTGTTCTCAGTCTTGCTGCATGATAATTGAAGAACAAAGCCTACAGCCTAATTCTCTTGACCTCAGTCAAATTATTTTACCACTAGGGTACTTTGTGCATATTTACAAGTTTATTTCTCAGGCTATCATATTGTTATACTAGATTTATAGAACTCAGAAAAATTTACAGCAAGTTAAGAAATTATTCTAAAAAGTTGATAATAAACCCACCTTCTTTAGAACACAGATTTTGTTTGAATTATAAGTCTTGAATATTCTTTTCAGACATTAATTTTCAAGGAGGAAAAACAAATCAAAATAAAATAGAAGCCAAGTAAGAAGATGAGAGACAGTATACTTAATTTTTTCTCAATTATCTGGTTATGATTAAAGAAGTAATACTTATGTGAGAAATTCTAGGAGACACTTTCTGCATCATCACTGTGCCTAAAATTGTCTCAAATTTAAAGAGTGGCTAACTTCAGTCTTTGGAAAGCTTTTTTTAATTAAGTAGCAAAGACATCCCAAGGAACCTCTATGGTTCACAACTTATCAGACCAAATATTCCCAAAGGTACTGTGCCATCATCCCATTGTAAAGATGAGTGAAGCATACATCTGAATGTTCAAATAATGTTGGAATTCATTGCAGCAAGAGTTGTATGTCCAGTTCCAAAATATTTCATGCCCTGCTTACTAAATTAGCATTCATCAATACAATATTGTCCTCTGACAACATCTCTTAGGCCTGAATTTTAGGTATCATTTCAAGAATATTTTTAATAACTTTATTTTTACTTAAATATATTGCTGTACTTAAAATCAGAGATCTAGAGTTGTACCCTGATAATTATAAAAATACTTCCTGTACCCTTCATCTTTCCCTTTTTTTCTCATATGATTTAAATATTGTTTTTTCACATGAATGTATTGCTAAAATACACAGTACAGAAATGGGCTACTGTATAATCATTTCAATTGAAGAGTTTGGAAGTTTTTTTCTAGTTTTGTTGTTTTGTGTGTGTGTGTGTGTGTGTGTGTGTGTGTGTGTGTGTGTGTTCGCGCGCACGCGCATGGTTTTTGTTTGTTGATTTTCATTTCTTTTTTGAGACCTAACAAACAACATGTTCCTGGATTTTTGTGGTTTGATACATGAGAGTATAACTGATTTTAATTTTCTGTTTTAGTTCTCAAAACAAATTTGATATTTTTAAATTCAGATTTTCCTAAATAATAAAGCAATCACTACTTCATTTTAAACATTTTTAAAAAACATTTAGTAGTATTAATTTATCATGCCTGATCACTAGTGAATTTGAAGTGAATTGATTTATAAAGCTATTATATTTCATTTTGATTATCTTTGCACAATGTGAAATAAAATTGCTATAAGTTTGCCTTCGGTTTTACTTTGGGTATTCCTTTGTGTCCTTTCTGTTAGCACCTATATCTTTTTTGTACAATTTATCTAATATATGTTGAGTACCCTATGTGAAAGGAGAAATAGGAGAAAGAGGAGAGGAGAGAGGAGGGGAAAAAAAGGGAGGGGAAGGGAAGAACTCAGGGGAGGAAATCGAGAGAAAAGAACAAGAAGAGAAAGGGTACAACATAAGAGAAGAGAAAAATTTTAAGAACTATGAGATGTTATTTTTAGTACACTTGGTATGTTGCCCCAAATGTATTGCATACCAAATATCTTTTGAGAAGTTTGTCAGGTGATGTCAGCAGAGTTATTACAAATATGAATAAAGCAACTCTTTAGATGCTATTTAAGACTGACTTTCCATGGTAAACATCTGAACAACAGTCTTGCTCACGACTGTAAAGTTGTTGACTTTCATAGACCCACAGGTCCTGACCAAAAAGAGATATTGAGATCATGCCATTTTCCTACCTTTAGTCAAGAAGATGTGTCAGCTCTGCATCACTGTGACAAAATAGCGGAAAAATCACTTGGTGAGGTATATCGTAAATAAACCTTTTCTAAACAGCTCTCCTCAACTAAGGGGTGCAGACTGTCTTCTCCAATGATGGTTTACAACTTTATACCTTTGACTTTGCAATGAATGAGGTCTTACTGATTTCTGAGATGATCTTAAGGCATCTTTTTTGTCCTGGTGCAAAGTACTTGACTTTTCCTTAATGGTGCTAATCTCTTCAGTAACACGTTCTTTGTCATCTTTTCTGGCCAAGTTGCAAGTTTTTAAAATCTTTCCTTTCTGAGTTTGTTTGTTTTGTCCCTATTCCCACTATAAATCTGGCTAAAAGCAGCTAGCAATATCCACCCCGGCCCCTGAATTTTCTGCCGCCTAGAGATTTCTCTGCCATATTAATTTGTCCATCGCCTTTAAATTTAGTTTCCCACAAAATCTTGAGGAATGTACATAAATTCTTTGCCAGAATGTAACACAAATTATCTCTAATCCTATTCCTAGTTGAGTTCTTATTTGAGTTTGAAGCCTCATAATCAGTCTCTGCTGTCTACACTCTTATCAGCATCCTTTTCTTCTCAGTTCCCACCAGAATCACCCTTCCAGCTCCACTAATTGTATTCCAAGTTTTCTCTAACCTATCTCTCCAAACACTTCCAAACGCCTTCCACAAACCAGTTCCAGAGTCATAACAACCCCACTGTTGGTAGCAATTTTCTGTTTGTCAGCTTTGTGTTGCTATGGCAAAATACAGTACCTGAGAAATCAAGTTAAGGGGGAAAATATTAATTCCAACTCTTGGTTGTCAGTTCATGGAAAACTGCTTCCAAGGAAGAACCAATGTGAAAGATAATACAATAAGGAAACTTGCATGTAAGTGGTTTTTACAAGGTACCAAATAAAGCTTTTCCAACTTTGGTGTGTATATATATATATAAAGAAGGTATTCCTCTAAAAAACTGTTGAGTAGAAATTAATAAAAGTAGATCTTCAGGATAAAAGAAGTCATGTGATTTAACTCTCTTGATTTGCAGAATAGAATAACATATCAAAATTACATGAAATAAGAAATAAAACTTAGGTCTCTCAATTTCCATTGTATGCTTTTTTCTCTACACCATATATAAATTTGAAATAGGATTCACCCAGGAGTAAATGCAGCAGTTTGGAACACATGTAGATTTTTGCATTGAGTTCTATACTTCTTAATATAATTATTAAAAAGTAAACAAAAATGTAAATGTTTTGGTCTCAAGACAGGGTACCCCTGGCCACAGACACACTACTTTGTGCATTAGAGATGTTTAAAATGGGCTGGGTTAAGTTAATAAGCTCATTACATACGATATTGAGTTTAGAATAAGTTGTTCATGTCTCGAAACATTTGAAATCACCACCCCATAAAAATATGTGGTTATCTCAAGGAATTAAGTGAAAATAAAAAATAATTTTGCTTAACAAAGTCATTCTCAAAAAATTTCTTTTATGTGTTTGAACTATTTATCTACATATTTTAAGCATTATCCAGTAATGTTTATGATTACAACAGGAAACTATGTGTTTTATGAGAACAAAAATGGTATTAAGTACAATGCTGACTCTCCAGAACTGTCAGAGAATAAACTTTAATTTCCAAATAAGAGAGTTCACTCCTTAAATGAGTTTTTTTTTTTTTTTTTTTCCGGCACCAGGGATCAAACTCATGACTTCGTGCTTTCCAGGCAGTCGCTTATACCACTGAGCTAAATCCCCGGCCCCTTAAATGAGTATTTAAGAAATAATTTTAATCAAAAAACTGAAAGTATGTCATATATTGTTTGATCTTATAACACACAGTACTTTGAGCAGAATCCAGCATTATCATGCAGTATTATCAAGGCCCAAAAG
>RJWT010006429.1:0-29157 GCA_004365215.1 Cuniculus paca | reverse complement strand
CATTAGCTTTGCCAGACTATATAGTACAGTTATTTTTGCAAAATACTGGGTTGTCGGTCTGTAGTGAATCACAAGGCATTACCTTCAGGTAGTTTCTGTAGCCTATCCTAGAAACATCATACAACACAGCCGAATGGCAATGAAGGGTAGTTAGTTCTTTAAAAATTAGTTTCGGAGTTTCACCTGGTAACTAAGTTAGACAGCTGCTTATGGAGCAGCCCAGGAGGGAGATATAACCTGACGGTCTAAAGGTGCTGTGCAGGGAAAGGACCAGTTGCTTTCTATTAACAGGTTGGAAACTTCTTAAGAGATAAGATTAAGCGCTTTCTATCCTTGAGCTCATAGATTCAACCTAGACTTTCTCTTTTCCGTGATATTCTTCAGAAAGAGTTGTATTTTCTTAATCTGTTGACTAACCAAGCACTGTAGTTTTGAAACTTTTTCTGCTATTGTCAAGAATTAGAGATTGTTTACATCTCTGGGACAGAATTTGTTTAGAAAACTGCTTTATATTTTTGTCTCATGCAAAGATCACATAAAAGCTTGTTTACCAAATATCTGGTGAGGTGAGTTGATTTAGTTTGTTCTATGACAATCCTGGCTTCTTTATAAATTATTATTAATTAATTCATTAATTTTTGAGACAGGGTTTTTCTATGCAGTTCATGCTGGCCTTGAATTCACTTTGTAGCTCAGGCTGGCCTTGAACTTGCAGTGATCCTCTTGCTTCTGCCTCCCGAGTGCTGGGATTACGGGTGTACACCACCAAGCCTGGCTAAACTTGCTTATAAATTCAAGACTGTTGTTTTTAAGTTGTTTGGAAGTGGAGAATGCCCCAAAATTTTTAAATGTGTTCCTTGTGATCTTGGATTGCATAGTATGCTGCCTTCCTTATATTTTGTTGACTTTCACTTCTTTGTAAACAGGATGAAGATGATGATGCCAACGTGCAAGTTATACTAAGCCAAATAAAGATGATTACTGAAGGCAGAGGCAGTGGGAATTAGATTTATGAAATGTAAACAGAATGTGTGGAGAAGACAAGACTAATACTATTTGGAATAGAGAATGACTGAATATGTATATATTTCTTTAGTGGAAAGATAATGTTTGAAGATCTCTTCAAACATAATCAGCACAACCACTAATTCATGCTACTTCATTAGACATGAATTTAAATCTTTACAATGGATTTAACAGTATCCTTTCTTGTCTCGACTATTGTGATAGTCAGAAGACTAAGGGTATGAAAGAACTTTGTAATGTAATGAAAGCATGTGCGTAAATACCAGTTTGCAACTGATAAAATGGGCTTTAGAGGTTTTGCAAAGGTCACTGAGTTTGATACAGGAAAACTGATACAGGAATGATCTTTCAAAACAAGGGAAAACTCAAATAAAATATGCAAAGTAAAAACAACAGTAGTCTTATGTTTGTAATGGTGGTTTAAAGCTTATAAAGTTCGTAAGGTACTATATATTACTCAAACAAGGTATGTTGTGAAAAACCCTACTTCTTAAATGAGAAATTGAAACTCAGTGACTGATTAACATGCTTGAAGTGTACATACTAAATCTGGAATTTAATGCTAGATTTTTTTGCTCATTTTGATGTTGCTAATCCTGTTTACCTTTTAGTCAGTGGGCTTGGCTGTTGGAGAATATTGCTCTGGCTATATGAAACTGTAGTATAGTCCTTTTTCATGGACATAGGGCCATGCATGGAAGTGAAAGGAGCAGCTAGAGAGAACTTCAGTGTTGTGAAATTACCATTCTTGTTACTGTTGTTGGAGCAGAGATTAGAAATGAATAACACTTAAGACACGTAATCAGTGAATCAAGATTTCCTATTGGGAGAAAGGAACTTCAAAGAACTATGTCATAGATAGAACTAAAAATAGACACCCTTATTCTCATCTGCCAATCTCGTCATTCTAAAAGGTGTGTGATAACAGCAGTAAAATAAAAAGCTAACGTTCTTCAGTCTTTATCAAGTTTAGAAAGGGATTAACTTGAAAAGTAGTATTCACAGTAATAGCATTTTAATTGCATAGGTTTCTTTGCGAATCCTTTGTCATTATGGCAGAAAGGGAAGTTGGTGAAAGATTGGTATGTAGCATGAGGGTAGAAAGGTTAAATTTTCCTTGCTACTTGTCTAGACCATTGAAAATACATTACTCTTTCATACCAAGCCAAGAAAAAAATTCTTTTAGAAATTCAAGGGATTCTTCAGGTATCTTTCTACAGATACAGTTTGGTTTTTGAAAGTTTGTATGTGACATTATCCATCTAAGTATACATAAGTACTTTCATGAAAGAATCAACCATTTTTATTTTTAGGGTCTTTTTACTCATTACTGTGGTTGGTACAGAGAAGAACAACTAATGCACCGAAGTATTATATATAAATATATATGAAGTCTTAAGTTTATTCTCAATTTTTTTTTTTTTTAGCAGCGAAGGTCAGTTTGTCAGCTGTTTTTTAATGAAAGACACTTAGAGCTTGTATTTAGGAAAAATGAGTTCAGAATTCCTATACTAGTAGAGTGTACAAACCTGGCATGGTGGCTCATGCCTGTAATCCCAGTACCTGGGAAGCTGAGGTAGAAGGATCCTGAGTTTGAGGCTACCCTGGGCTACATAGCAAATTTAGAGTTCTGGGCCAGGCTGAATTACATAGTAAGTCCCTATCCTAAAACAAAAACAAAACAGTATAGTGTGATTATTTCTGACTTGTAATAGAAGAGGTAAAGATAATCTATTGCTTCTTTTTAAATTTTTTTTAAAATTCCAAGTCCTTACATTTTTGCTGTAATATGTTATTAGGTTGATCGCTTTGAAATAGAAACAGTCAAATAATAGCATTTTATTTTCAAAAATTTAAATCAGATGTACTGAATTTTCTGTGTTTATGTATATTCTGAAATAGATTTTTCCAGACAAGCATACTTTTTTTTTCTTTTGGTGACCAAAGCTTGGAATTTTAGATTCAAATGGATATATTTCCTTTTAAATTCATATTATTGAAGGAAGTATAATTACATGTAATTTCTAAGCTTAAAAAGCTAAACATCATCACTAATTTTAGCACATAAAATGTTTTAATCAGAAGATATTTCATAACTTTTAAGAAAGGTATTTGTCAGGAGATGAAATTATCAGTTTTTTTGCTGACAAATAGGTGAATACAGGTCACATAGAATCTTAAAAGAACCGTTGTGTGGTTATGAAATATGCAAGGATGGAGTTTTTTTGTGGTAGTGATTATTCCCACTTGTAGAATAATGCTAGTGATTATTTCTGTAGAAGGAAAACGTTTGCTTTATAGTTATTTTAAATACTATATTAAAATTGCCCACACTTTCCATTTAAACAGCATTGTTAAAAAAAGTCTGTAGATAATTATCCACTGCGTACTATTTTCAGCTGCAACTGTCATGCCTGTTTCCACAGTTTGATTTTTCTTTAAAGAAATGACTTTTACAAATTACTTAGTGTACTTGATGCCTGCTTGCTGCAGATACAGCACCCAATCAAGTGTAATAAGTGACTGAGGTTAATTTTTGAGTCACTTAGATTGTTTTAATATGACGTGTTTAATGAATAATTGAGATTTCCACTGCTGTGCTATCTTCATAAAACTAGAGCCTTTGCAAAATTAGTGAGAGAAGATCCTCTTTAATGTGACAGGTTTGGCAAGGGTAAAGCAGACATGTGAGATATAGAATGAGTGAGGGGCCACTACACTTTTCTGCTATGTGGAAGGTGATAGCTGATCTTAGAGGTCAGTTCCGTAGGCCTCCAGGACACTGGTGATATGCTACTGTTGTTGCCATAATTCTTAAAAACCTCATGTGGAACTACTTCCCTGATTATCATTTATGTATAAATATCAACCTCTCTCAAACACATACCTCCCACCTCTCATAAGTGCTAAGAAACCCTTAGCAATTATTACATCTGGCATATATTTGTCTATTTACTGATTGCCTTCTTAAAGTAGTGTTATAAACTCCACTAAAGTAGGTGGTTTGTCCACTGTTGTATATTCCTAACTCTGAGACACAGATTGCATATTATGCTATGCAGTATTTGTAGAATAAATGGGATTTCTGTTTGTTCTTACTGAAATTTGCAAAGCTTCAAGAAGATGAAATATAAAGATTCTCATTGTTCTAATTGCATTAAGGACATGAAACAGAACTTGTGCTACTTGGGTGGGTGAGACTGACAGAGAAGCTAACTGCAGTTCATTATTCCCCCTGACTAGGCAGAATTTAAATTGTTAAGAAAAGCCAGGGGAAGTGGTACACTGCTGTAATCCCAACACTTGGGAGACTCAGGCAGGAGGATCTCTGAGTTCAAGGCTAGCCTGTACTACATAGTGAGACCCTGTCTCAAAAGAAGAGCTAAATAAATAAATAAACTTATGTGAAGGTGTGAAAATTCTTTTGGAGTCCTGTTTACCTTTTAGTCAATGGGCTTGGCTGTTGGAGAATATTGCTCTGGCTATATGAAATAATTTTTGCCTATTACTCTCTTTTCACAACTGGATCTTACGAGTGGTTTTTTTGTTTCACCTTTGAATCCGTGAAAATGTATACCACACATTGGGGAAGATATAGGAGCAGAATATTCTTGAGAATTCATTTTAACAAAGTAGAAAATGAATCTTACTGAAACAAATGGAACTGTCTGGTTACTGTTGAGATTCTTATTGTTTTTTTAATTGTGAGACACTTTTGGACTTAGATGTGCAAAAGTCTAGTATCTTCAACTCCACAGAAGACCTTAGTGATTTTTCTGAGAAGAAATGGGTACATCATTTGCATAGAGATTTTCTTTGAAGTTAGGAAACTGGATAATTTTTCTGATGCAAAAATAAGACCAGAGATGAAAGTTAAATATTGCTCTTTGATAGGGGCGGGATGAGAGAACATAGTAGATGAGAGTAGAAGCATGTTTGTGTTTTAGGAAGGCTGGGGAAGCTCTATCTAGAAGATAGAACTCCTAGAAAAATACACATACATCAGGAATAGGTTGTGGTAGTATATTAATTCCTTAGCTACATGTAAACTTATCAGACCACTTATAGCATAGCTGACATTTATTGTCCAGATTCAGCTGCTTTTAAGGGTTAGGGACAACAAGTGTGAACTAAGACCGTTGTAGGAAAACCAAGATGCTTAATCATTACTAACTAGTAACATTCTCTCTTCAGACTTAGTCCCAAATCCATTGACATCCCTTACAGAGCCTTTCAAACTTTGGTTTCTTTTTTCTGGTCTTGTTGGAATTAAAGGAGTATTACCATTTTATCTACCCACCCTTTGGACTGCTCTTTACAGCTGTTGTGGAAGTAAGTATAGTATTCACTTTTTATTACTTCATCTAAAAAGTCAGGATTTGTGTGTTTCTGGTCCAATACTAGATTGTTTTTGAGAGTCCTTGTAATGTCTCCTTTAGCAGGACTACTGAAGTATAGTAAATTCTTAGAACATAAAGCAAAATTTTTTTCTCATACAGAATTTGCTGTTGAATTTTTTAATACTTAATGTGTTTTCTTTCCTATAGGTGAGATTATAATTCTGCAACTTGAGCGCTTCAAAGAGAAGGAATACATCCTGAGTTTACTATGGATATATACAGTGTGTAGAAAGTCACACATATGTTAATGTTAGAGCACTAAAATGTTTTCATTGTTTTTTTATTCCAGTTTAAATAAATATTTTAAATTCTTATATTAAGTGATGTGTATGGGTTTTTATTATCTTGCATTTTCTGCTAAATTAAAAACTAACAGAAGTAATAAATCTTTGAGGTAGTATGGCTTCCTTGTCCCTCAGATCCTTTTGAAAACTGGGATGAGAAGAGGGTGTCTAGGTTTAGAAATCACCACTTTGGAATACAATACTAGAATGGAATCTCAAAATTAGGAAGTTTATAAGTGAATCTGAACTAATCCCTTTTTTTTTTAAGTTTGGCCAGACTCTTGTTTTTCATGTTCTGCCTGCCATCTAGTGGTAGGAATTCAGAGAACACATGCATAGTCATCAATTGTAGGTTCTCATACTTAGTATGCTTACCTTATAATCTAAAGCAGCTTGCTAATGGGGGAAGAGTGACTCTTTCATTTGAACATGGGTCAGTGGCAGTGAGTTCTGAGAGGGTGCCAAAATGTTTTACTATAGAACATTTTTATGACTTAAATTCTTTTTTAATATATGACAGATTAATGGGTGAAGAAATCATTGAAGAAATAATTTTGATAGGAGGTTAGGCTGATTTGAAAAGGATATGTTGTTGATGAAAATTTAAAGAATTACATAATAGTGCTATTAACTAATACTATTTTGCGGTTTAAAATTGAAGTTTGAACAATTCGTTATATTTGGCTTAATAGTGATCTATGACCTAATAGGCTTAATTTTAGCCAGATGTTAATGTGTTTAAAGATTGGCTTTGTGTACCTCACTCCATTTGACTGCTTCTCTAGGTTTTTCTTTCAGTTCTTTGCTCTGCTGCATATAAAAAGGGTGTCAGTCCTTTCTCTGCCAGATGTTTTTAAAAAATATTTGTATGTTCTGTCCTTGAAGCAGAGACTTTCTGTTAGGGCATTTTATACTACACACTAGTGGTGAGACAAGAATGGGCAAAAGCAATTGCTTTCCCTCAGCTGCTGATGCAGTTCTTCCAAATTATCACTGCACCAAAGCTTAGACTAAATACTGTTTCATTTTGATGATGTTGATAAAGGAGATTGAACCCTGGGCGTTGCACTTGCTAGGCAGGCAAGTGCTTTATCATCAAGCCACATTTCTTAACTGTCTTATTAATGTGATTTAATATTTTGGGCCTCCTGTGCTAGATGCCAACAATAGAAGAATGAGGAAAATAATACTGTTTTCAGTAAGCACAGACTCATGGGAGAAATTGATACAGTAAGCCGGCAAGTGTAATTAAGTGTAGTAAATGCTCTAATTGTGATAAAATGGACATAAATACATTAAGGATCTGAAGGTGTGTGACCCATCCCTTGTCTCACTGATTCCATTTTGGAATGAGTACACACTTGCGTGGACATGTATATACCCAAATGTGAAGGAACTAAATATAAAGCAAACCGTCACTTAAGTTTTATTTATTTTTATGTTTTCAGACATACAAATGCTAGGAATATAGATGAAACAATCTATTCAAATTCTTTAGAGTATACATTAAAGATAATAAAATATGATTTTAAAATAATTTTTTTCCTCCCACTCATATACATATATATCACAAAAATATTTGACTCATATTTTACAGTGAATACAGATTAGTATTTTTTGATCATCTAGAGCTTCAGTTTCAGTTGTATAACATCTGTGCAAGTTCTTTCAGTTGCAACATTTCCACATTTATTTTAGGAAGTTGTACCTGGGCATATGCCATCCATCCTTGTACCACTGTTTCTTTCAGTCATTATGTGTATTCCTGATATCTGCAAAATAACTTCTTATTTTGTTACTTTTTAAAGTGTTCTGAAGGTACTCAATACTTGCAATTTTGTGGTATATCCTTGGGAATATTAATTGCATCTGTTAAATCTTTTTCTTTTAATGATTTCTTTTAGGGGGCTCTCATAAGCACTTGTGATTAATATTGATAGAGGTCATTTTAGGTTGTTGTTTCTTTTCTAAAAAGAACTTTGTGTAAAATAGCCAGATGTTAGTATTTGAAGGCTTCAGAGAAATTTTTGTTAGTTTTTAAGGAAATTTTTCTGTTAGTTTTTAATCACTTAGTGATTAAAAAGATTGCTCAGTTAATGAATGAAAAGCTTATTGCTTAATAACCGGGGTAGTCCAGGTTGGCCTCCAACTCACTATATAGCTCACACTGTTCTCCAGCTCATGACAATTCTCCTGCCACAGCCTCCCGAGTACTGGGGTTACAGTCATGTGCTACCACACCCAGACTGGAGATTTGTTAAGATTTATTTAATTTAATTTAATTTAATTTTATTTTATTTTTTTGCGGCACCAGGGATTGAACTCAGGACCTCACGCTTGCCAGGCAGGAGCTTAGGCCGCTGAGCCAAATCCCCAGCATTAAGATTCATTTACCATACTGAGAAATTGAACATTTGTTCCAAATACTAATTAACTTCTGGACTGGTGTCTGCCAGATACTCAGCCGTTGATATTGTGTACCTCATGTTTTCTTGTCCCATCTTTTCCTTGTATTCTTGAGGAAATAAAAGGAATGTCATGCTTGCCTTGTCTGCCATTAATCATGATATGCTTCAGAGGATCTGAGATAAATTATAGTAGAGATCTAATACGTGCTGTGTGACATGGGAGGTGCACACAGAGATTTATAAAATTACAGAAATAAGAATGTAGTTCCTTTTGAAATTGGTTTTGGCTAACTATATACAGTTTACTTCCTGAGTAGTTTGGGAATTTTTCTCTTTGTATCACTACATGAGTATTTTAGTCAAATACAGAATATGTTATTTTAAAAATCAAATCTTTAACTATTTTTTCTTCATCATAGTTTTTTAATCCATGGTGAACATTTTCTAAATTTGTTGGGCTCATAGAATTTCATAATGAGACAGTACTGCTATTTAATTAACATTCTCCGCTATTGGAAATGTCCGTTTACAATATATTGTCAGCTACATCCCTTAGCTCCATAATGTTTTTTGAAATCCATCTAGATGTCTTGTCTTTTTAATACGCTGAATGCCCTCTTTGTTCCTGTCTCCCAATTTTCTGTATCCCTGTCACTGTAACTGAGCATTTTATAGTCAATCGTTAAGCACTGTTACCCAGTTATTACCTAAAACCTCGTCAATGTGCTGTTTTGATTTATTTCTCAAGGTATAAATCAGTCTGAAGGAGATATTCTTGAGTTAATTCTAATGGAAATTACAGAATTATAGCACTGAGTTCTTACAGGGAGCTCCACAAGCTTTAAAGTTAGCAAATGAGGAGTGCATCTTAATTTGTAGCATGCTTTGTGGAGTAAGAAATAAAAATGCTTATTGCTCTTCTTAGACATTTGGTGATCAAGACCAGTGTAAACGTGCCTCAATGTGTAATTTGTTTTGACTTAAGTCTGGTTTCAACTTGGCTATTTTCTAATTTTGCTATATGAAAAAAAGTTCTGATTCTTTGTGTCAAAATCTCAGAAACTGTGTATCCTACTGTTACTATTTCTCTGAATATTTCCTCTTTTTCTTTGTACTGCTACTGATAAAATTTCAGATTTCATCAGCGAAGTGACATTTGATTAGCCACTTAATTTGCCTTCCAAATACAGTGTATCTCCAATTTTCTAAATGATTGAAGAAATTAGTCTTATGTGATTATGAAAGCAGTTACAAAAAGGTCTTTTTTTTTTTTTTAAGGGTTTGGGATATACCATATAAAGGCAATTACAAATAGGTTAATTTTGGGACCTGGGGATATGTAGCTTAGTTTTAGAGTGCTTGTTTGGCCCATGCCAGGCTGTGGGTTTGATTCTCAGTGCCAGTAAACAAACAAATAAAATAAAAGTGAAAAAGGAAACAGGAAGGTTATTTTTCAGAAAGACTTTTTTGAAAGAGATAATCACATTTGGCTAAATGATTATGAGATACTGCTCTTTTAGAAAAATTAATAATACTGTTTTTTAGCCATGCTCATGTACTAGAAAATCTGACTTGAGTATCACCACAGTTTTGAGGCAGCCTAGTGAGTACCTGTTTTCCTGGGAATTTAAGAACTCTGTGTTTCCTTTGGTACGTGCCACTAGTTGGATTGCCTGACTTGCTGTAGAAGTAAACCTGTCAGTGTCATAATTGAGGTTTGTGAAGTTGGTCTAGGTAAGTCTATACAGGCAGGCCGCCTACAGTAGGAATATGGTCATAAGGTTAGCAAAGCCATCTGGTAACAGGTCTATTTTGTACTTCGCTGAAGGTTTTTCCTTTAATACAAAAACACTTTTGTGTTTCCACTATTTTTCCTATTTTTAATTAGTTCAAAATTCGCTTTACATTGGGTAGTTGGGCATTTACTTGCTGTATATGTAAGTATCCTTATCCTTTACAAAAATTTAATTACCTGTGTAGTCACAAATCTTCAGGGCCTTTCCTATTTAAATACAAATACCATCTGTTTTCTCCACCTTAGACATTGTTGGAGGAACATATTGAGAGCATTTTGTATGTTAGGATTTGGTCTCTTCCATTTTCTGTTGGGAAAGTGCTTTTCATTGTTATGGTAAGCCTGTGTTCTTCATGCTGTTTTATAGTAGAAAATCTCATTATTTGAACCTACATGCATGTGGTACTTACATTTTTGAGTATGGAGTTTGGGAATTGATGAAATATTCAAGAAAGTAGTGCAGTTTTTAAATTCTCAAGGTAGTATAAGAAAACAAATGTGTCATTTTGAAATCTTTTTGATTGGTAAGGAAAATTGTTAGTTTTTGCTTTTTAAGAAATAGTATCTTTGGATTGAGTGTGGGACAGCAGTGCCTATTGAGATTCCTTGGGTGTTTATGACTTATTTGGAGCAAGTTGCTTTTGGTTAATCAGGTGGAGAAAACATTCTTCTGAGTTGTTGAAGCTTCAATTTTCAAAGATTTTTAAGTTACTGCTATAGTGGAAACATAGTGCAAAAGAAAAATTAATGCATGGAGAAAATGACTGGCTGAGTTAAGATAGATTTTTCTCAAAGGAGAAGGAGATGAAGAGATGGAGGGAGGGAGCGGGGAGAGAAGGAGTAGGGGTATGGGATGAAAAAAAGGAATTGGGATTGCATGTACCAACTCCACACAAGAATGTAAACATTATGTACTGAAAACATACACACATGCTAGGAAGAATCAAGAAATGGATGAATGGGGATGGGAAGGACAGGAAAGGGAATGAAAAAAGGAATTAAGATGTATTATGTACATGTACCAACTTCTCACAATGGAATGTAAACATGTAGTACACACATGTACTACTAAAAAAAAAAGATACTCTGGCAGGGAGAGGGATGGCTATGTGCAAAATAGGTACATTAACCCCTTTCGCAATGTGAACCTAGTGGGAAAGGAGAGGCAGGGGGTGACGGGTGTGTGTGTGTGTGTGTGTAGGTGGGTGTGAAAATGAACAAAACCTTAAGACTAGTGATATGACTTAGTGGAAAGGCTCTGGGTTGTCCCCAGTACTGGAAAAAGCAAGGGGGAGGGTAAATATCCTGTGGAGCCTTATCTTACCAATAATTTATCATTGATTTATAATTTCAAGTGCATTGTTTTCTGTTTCCAACTGGCATGTATAAAAGAAATGCTTGCACTGAGCTAAGCATGTTAAATGTTTATAATGAGATCTAGTAAATTACGAGGGACAATTTTGAAGAGTAGTTTTCAAAACAAAATATATTAGTACATTTTTAAGAAACATACTTTACAAAGTATGCACTTCTGTTTGTATAACTTTAATAGCCCCCGCATAATACTTGTATAACTTTGCTTTTGCTTTTGATGTACTTTAATTCATAATCTCAGCATGAATTCTTGATTTTCCTCTGTTGCTATATATGAAGTATTATTTTTTTAGCTTCAGGAGTTATTTAGATTTTGTTTTGTTTTAGTGGTACTGGGGATTGAACCTAGAGCCTTGCACATGCTAGGCAAGTACTCTACCACTGATCTACCTTCCTGGCTGGTCAGTTTTTATGTGGTCATTTCTAAGCATAATGTAGTTGATACTCATCATTACAGTGAAAACTTACATTTGTTATATCCCCTTTAATTTGAAATTTGAAAAATTGCACATGTGTTGGGCTCAGGTTTTTCAGCTTTTGGAAATCGTAAGTTGATAGAATGTTGGTTTATTTATTTTTTTGTTTGTTTTTTTTCTTTTTTTTGCGGCACCGGAATTGAACTCATGACCTTGTGCTTGCCAGGCAGGCACTTAGGCCACTGAGCTAGATCCCCAGCCCTTGTCTTTTTGAGACAGGGTCTCACTGTGCCATTCAGGCTGGCCTTGAGCTCACTTTGTAGCCCAGGCTGGTCTCGAACTCACAATGATCCTCCTGTCTCAGCCTCCCGAGTGCTGAGATTACAGGCGTGAGCCACCATGCCCAGTGGTTTATTTTTTATAAAAAATAATTAAAGTAGGTGCTGTGCGGCTGAGCTATATTCATGGCAGAATGTTGGTTTAGTCCATGTAAGAAATACTACTTTGGATGCTTTCTGTTTTGTTTTGTTTTGTTTTGTTTTGTTTTGTTTTGTTTTGTTTTCTTTTATGGTACCGAGGATTGAACACACGACCTTGCACTTACCAGGCAAGTGCTTGAGCTGCTGAACTACATCCCTGGCCCTGGATGCTTTTTTTTTAAAAATCATGTTAAAAGTACACATATGCATACTAAAATGAATGTATTTAAAAAACATGAGTGGCTACTGTATGTGAGGCATTAATTTAGCTTTTTGGGGATATAGCAGAGAAAAGTTAGAGTCCTGCTCACGTTTGTTTATTTATTTATTTATTTATTTAATTTTATTATTTATTTTTATTTTGGGTTGCTTTTTTGTTTGGTTTTGGTTTTTGTTTTTGTTTTTGTTTTTTGCTACTTGCTATGTAGCACAGGCTGGCCTTGAACTCAGCAGTCCTGCCTCAGCCTCTCAAGTGGTGGGCTTATAGTTGTGCGCCACCAGACCTGGTCCTGCATGGAATTTTAAAACATTTAGTACTTTTTTTTTTTTTAAACAGGCTGTCATTATGTAGTTCAGGCTGGCCTTGAGCTCTGTGACTTCAGCTGGCCTCAAACTTGTAGAGTTCCTCTTGCCTCAGTCTCATGAGTTCTGGGGTTACAGGTGTACATTACCATGCCTAGTTCAGAAAGACAGACAGTAAACAAATTAAGATGAGTTAAGTGATAATAAAAGTTTCAAGAGAAATAGAATAAGAGGAATAGCGAGGGCTTGCTTGGAGGCAGAGGAGTACCTTAAGACTTTGCTGTTTTATGTAAATATTCAGGGAAGTTCATGTGGTTAGATGACATTTCCACACATATTTAAAGGAAGAAAGGGAGGAAACAAGTATCTAGAAGAATATTATAGGTAGAAGGAATAGCAATGCCAAAACACTGGAGGTAGTAATTGTTGGCTTATGTTAGACACTGCAAAGGAAGATAGTGATGTAGCTGAAGTAGATTTGTAAGGGAGAGAACAGATTACAAAGGGAACATAAAATAAATGTGTATATAGATACATGTTCTATACCTTATGTCTATACACTATATACATATGACATATATAGTATTGTATGCATACTGCATCTATACACACCGTAGTTGAAACTGAACTCTGTTCATTTAAAATCGAGCTCTAATCCTGTTTATCTCTGTGATGAATAAAAGTGTATTGTAAACTTTTTAATATCTATAGCAGAAGAGGATGATTTGGAAGTAAATAGTGTAAGAGAATCATTCTCTAGTGTAGAATTATGTGCTAATTTTGGTAACTTTGTGAGATACCTTAGTCTGTGGAGGGAAAGAGATCAATAAGGAAGTACCTTTTTGAATGAGTAAGGATGGAAAGATTCAGGTGTGAAATAAGGTACATCACAGAACATTGGAAACTGCTTACATGTACAGGAGACTGAGAAAAGGAGAATATTGATAAGTGACAGAAAGTCTTGTCCCCATTGACAGTGGGGACATCATTTAGATTAGGGCAGAGACTGATGTGTTGTAGATCATTCTCTGGCCAGTTTTGAGAATGATTGGAAAAGTGGGGTGGGCGAGGCTCCAAATCAGGTAATCAGAAGTGAGGAGGCCAGTCAGATCAGTGTTTTTTGTTGGAGGCATTCTTAATTGTGGAGTAATGGTTGTAGATTGCAGGATAATTAACCTCCTTCATTGATACTAATTGCTAATAAAATCCATCAGAAAGTGTGATAATTCCTCCCCCTCCCCAATTTCCTAATGCCTCCAGGATAGGTCATACATATTCCCTAGTTAATAAATAGGATTTAAATTTTGGCTTTGGCACAAAGAGTGGAATGAAGAGAAGAAAGTGGGTTTTCTGGTGGATTAGGAAGTTGAATTGGAAACTCCTGGTTACTGACAGGGTCTTGGGGATACATACATATCAGTATACACAGAGGTAGGAGCTCCTTTGGGCAGTATTATGACAAATTTTCTGACAAGTTCAATTTTGCAAACCCAAAACGTAAAATTCTGAGGAGTAGAATGACTGTTGATGCCATGTTTATCAAAATATTTTGTGGAAAAATACAGAAGAAAAATTTAGGTATGTAAAGCTAAATATGGGGAAAAGGGAGAAGCTAGGAATGTAGCTTCTTATAATTAGGAAACAATGTGAGGTCGTGAGTTCGATCCCTGGTACCCCACCCCCGCAAAAAAATTAGAAAACAAATCAAGTCAGAACTATGTGCTTGAAATTTTGAAGGATTAAAACATGAGGAAAACAAGAGGACTTTACCCTCAATAGATTATATTTGACACAAGGCAAGTGCAATATATTCCGAACCAGAGGATGGGTGTAAAGTACTATGAATATTCAGAAAGCAGAGATCAAATTCCAGATTATACTCTCAGAAGCTGAATCTGCACATCAAACTTGAATTTACTATTTCATTTCTTCTGTTCTGTGGGCACTCTTGACTATTGCATGCTTTGTTTTTTAAGCCCTGTTGGTTGCTTATCTAAATGCATTTGTTTAGCAAATGTTACTTGGTATAATTATAGATCTACTAAACCAAACATGTTGGAGGATTGTAAACAGAAAAATGTTCTTAGTTACATTGTCATTTCAAGGTCAAGTTAGCTCATTTGAATTCATAGTTAATCATCATAAAATTTTAAATGGAAAATTACTTATTAAGCTGTAAGTAACTTAAACTTTTTTCTCTTTGGTAGTTATCTGAGATGTATTTCACACATACTTTAAAAGTAAGGCAATTCATTTCTTGGGCTTTCCCTCTATTATTTAGAAAAATTGGATTATATTTTGTGTTTCCTGCATTCAAGGTGCTAATGATATCTTTTAAGCAGATTATGTGTAATACTCTGAGGTCTATTAAAAACTTTTAAAAATTAGTTTTGGCACTGAAACAGTAGTGTAATGCTTTTGAATTTGAAATACAAAATTAGAGCTTCCATTGCCTTAATGTTGCCCAAGTAATACTAAATAATACTTTCTGAGTTATTTCTGATTTGGAAATTTATACAGTAAGAAATCCCCTTTTCAGTTTTATTAGCATTTGCTAGTTAATATTGGCTGATACCTCAGCTTTCTCAATCAAACTGAAAAGAATGGAAAATATTTTTATCTAAGCAGTCAGATCCTAACAGACCAGATCTTTGCTTTTATCTTTCAATTAGTGCAAATACAACAGTCTAGGGAAGGTATTAATAAAGGTAGTGGACCTTTTTAGTTTGCTTGTGCTTCTATATGAATGTCTTCAAAAGTATTTTTATTTTATTTATTTATTTTTTGGTACCAGGGGTCGAACTCACGACCTTGTACTGGCCAGGCAGGTGCTCATGCTGCTGAGCTGAATCCCTAGCTTCAAAAGTATTTTTGAAAGAAAAATTTTAAATAAGAAATTTAATTTTAAAAGGATGAATAATACCAGTATTGTAACTTGGCAAGTCCATGAGTACTAAGAGAACTGAAAGTTCCTCAAGGCCTTGAAGCACTTCCTTTTGAGATGAGTAAAGCACTTGAATAATTGCACCATAAGGGAGTTTGATTTACTTTCTGGTATTATTGATCATTTAGGAATCCTAATCAGTACCTACTTCTTGGTAGTTTCAATTGCTCTCCTAAAGAGTTTTTAAAAATTCCCCAAACTGTCTTATTGTTGCTTCACTTTGTTAAATTTTTCATGTTAGTGTGCAAAATTGGCATTAACAATAAATGAAAACCAGAGTAAATTAATCTTAAAATTTTTTGTTACAGACTTAATTCAGTGCACAAATGAGATGAATGTGAACATCCCACAGTTGGCAGACAGTTTATTTGAAAGAACTACTAACAGTAGTTGGGTGGTGGTCTTCAAATCTCTCATTACAACTCATCATTTGATGGTGTATGGAAATGAGGTAAGAAGAATTTTTGATTAACAAGTGTATTGGTGTGGTGACTGATGATTCAACTTGTTTCTCTCACTGAAACTTGAGCACTAATTTCATCAAATGAATAATGTAGATAAAAAGAACAAGGTGACTAGCTAGAAATATACTTGTAGGACCTACCATTTGAGGAAAGATGGCCTGTAAACTAGAAAGCAGAAAGTGGGTCAGAGCAAAGAAGCTTTCAATGAGATAAAAAAGCAAAGATAATTTCAAGAAGTGGTTTCCAAAAGCAGCACTGATCTTTGCAGTCTTCAATTACAGACAGACCACATATTTGTCTATGTCGCTTGTTTTTTAATTGTAGCACAGATTGCTGTCTGACCTCATTTGGTTGTCTGTGGGAATACTTCACTTAGCTCAAGTTTATGAGATTAAAATTAAGATGACATTTTGCTGAGAGACAGATTGAAGAATGCCTTCTTTATCAGAGGTGTGTCTAAAGTCTTTGTTGCTAATTGGAGTTCTATATGCTTCACTTATCTGTATGTCAGTTTCCTTTCCCATGTTGTGGAAATTTTCAGCTATTGCTTCTTTAAATAGTGTTTTTATACCATTTGTGTTTTCTCCTGTTTCATTTACACCTATCAGTCTTACACTGTTTTTCTTTGCATCATCTTGCAATTGCCGAATTGCTATTTCCTTATTCCTTGTTATTTTTAAAAGATGTTTCCTTTCTTGCTCGCTAGCTACAATCATGTCTTCAAGGTCTGAAAGTGTGTTTTCACATTCATTGAGGTGGCTTTGCCAGCTTTCAGTGGCATTTTTGATTTCCTGGATGTCTCTTTGAATCTGTTTCATACATTCTAATTCTTTCTTGTATTGTTCATTCAAGGTTTCCATCCTTTTGCAGTGCTCCTCTATTTTTCCAACTGTATCTTCTTTAGATGTGTTTAGCATTTCTTTCATACATAGAGGTAGATGGAGAATTCATGAACAAAAGTCAAACTGCACAGGAAACACTTCCCAGAATCAACAACTGGGATCTTGTCTTGTTAAAAAGTTTTTGCGTGTCAAAAGAAATCTCCAACAGAGTGAAAAGAAAACCCACAAATTGGGAAAAAATCTTAGTCAACTGTCCTTCAGACAAAGATCTTCTATCTAGAACATATAAAGAATTAAAAAACATCAGGCCCTCAAAATTCAAAGACCCAATCCAAAAATGGGCATCTGAGATGAAAACACACTTCTCAGCTGAAGAAATACAAATGGCAAATAAATACATGAAAAAATGTTCAGCATCATTGATCATTAGAGAAATGCAAATTAAAACAACTCTGAGATTTCATCTCACTCCAGAAAGAATGGCCAGAATCAAGAAAACCACCAATAACAAATGCTGGAGAGGCTGTGAGGAAAAAGGAACCCTTTTCCACTGTTGGTGGGAGTGTAGACTGGTGCAGCCACTGTGGAAATCGGTCTGGAGGTTCCTCAAAAAGCTAGGATTGGAAGTCCCATTTGACCCAGCTATTCCTCTTCTGGGCATATTCCCAGAAGAAGTGGAATTATCATACCACAGTGATATATGTGCACCCATGTTTATAGCAGCACAATTTGTAATAGCCAAATCTTGGAAACAACCCAAATGCCCATCAATTGAGGAGTGAATAAAAATGGAGTACTATTCAACTATAAAGAAAGATCACATTGAGGCTTTTATAGGTAAATGGATGTGACTTGAGACCATACTCATAATTGAAATAAACCAGACTCACATGTGTAAACACCGCATCGTCTCCCTAGTGTAAGAAACTGAAAGACTCAATAAGATTCAAAATCCCCAATAAATGTGGGTAAAAGGTTCTGAAGTCCAATAATGCTTTTTATTCTTTGATTTGATTGGTTTAAGTCTTGTTTTCTACTGTTTGATTGCAATATGTGGGAAGATAGGAACAGCTTTTTTGAAGAAAACAGAGGACATTGGGGTAGCCATTATTGATTTCTTATTGTCTGATTTGAAGGCCTATAATGCTTTCACTCTTTTGTTTTATCTGGTTTTATATTATTTTGTTTTGTTTGAGTTTATTGTGTGTGAATGTATGAACAACCATTTTGAAGAAAACAGGAGACACTATGGTGGCCATTGTTGATCTCCTATTGTTATGTTTTGAAGGCTTGTATTGCTTGCAGTGTTCTGTTCTGAAATGCTTTGTTGTGTTTAACTCTGTTCTATTTTGTGTTTTGTTTTGTTTTGTTTTATTCTCTTTAAAATAAAAAAAATAAAGTCTTTGTTGCTCAAAAACGTAGAAAATAAAGACATAAGCTAAACTTCTACAGTTTTCTGTTTGGAGAGAATCATCATATTTTCCTTGATAGTATGGTGGCTAATTTTTTGGTTTTCTACCTGCAGTGTTTTCTGTCCAGTGTACTTATTTGTAAAATTGTGTTGAAAGGAGCTTTCCAAGAACATTGGAATAAAATTAGCTAAATCCATGTTGGTATGTGCCTTAAGAAAACATAATCCTGTCTTAGAAACCAGGGATGTTAGTTTTTGGTTTTAGATTGCCAAGAATATTGACTGTTCTGACATCTATCCCTTTACTTGTTATTTTGAGCTTTTCAGTCATGAGACACTACTCTGATAAATATCAATTGCAGCATTATTAATTTTCAGAATTAAAGCAGTAATTTACCCGAAACTACATTATCATTCAGACAAATCTTACTATTGACACATTTTGGTGTTCCTTCTGGTCACTGTCCAAAAGTGTTTGTATTTTTAATAGCTATAACCACAACTTAGATAAAACATTGTATTTGCACGTATGTATACACACACACACACACACAAAAGCATCCCCATATTTTACATTCTTTCTGTTATCTTTGCATAATTTTGTGTTCCATAATTTTCTTAATTATGTGTTGAAAATTTAGTTTTCTAATTCTTCATTATTGTTAGTACCACATAAAGTGATTTTACTAATAATTTTTAATTATTAAAATGATTTCTGGGAGTGTTACAGGAAATGTAGTTAGTCAATAGACACAACTATTTTCAAGGCATATGTTATTCAGTAGCTTTCTAATTCATTATAACCAATTTACAGAGCCAGTAGAAATGTTTGAATCTAGTAGCTTAAATGTGACTGAAAACAGTTGGTCTTAACTAGGATGATAGTTTCTACTTTCATGAAGAATGTGTTTACTTAGGATTGTGTTCACTTACTGTGAAGAATTTCAGGCTTATATGTATTTTTCTTCGCGAAGGGAACAGTTTATTCTTTAAAAAGAAAAAATCCACAAATATAACCAAATATATGGTGCTAGATAAATATTCAGTATACTGGCTTTCAGAAGTTATAAATAAGGTGATAGTACTGGGACAAAATGTTGATAAAGGCAAAACATAGTTGACTACCATTCCATATAGTTGACTTACAGGAGATAGAACATTTTAATGTGTTTTTTTAGATAACTTCATGTATAGTTTGCCTAAAGCTGAGGGCTGTCCCTTGCTCTGCTTATTTTTTATGCTAATTTATACAACTCTTTTAAATTTTCTCATTAGCAAGTGTGATTAGTTTGTGTATGCATAGGATTTCAACTATGCTGTGGGGATAGGAATACTGTACAACAGTAGTTTTCAAGCTGCATGAAAAGTAATTTTTCCCTCTTAATATATTGTCATAACTGTGCAGGATACTGATATCTAATAGGTAAGAGTCAGGACTGTTTTTAACATCTTAGAATACAGTCCTCATCAATAAAGAATTTTCTTCCTATGGTAAGTATCAGTAGTATGCTAAGGTTAAGAAACATGGCCACAGAGGAAATCTCAAAAAGTTAAGGCTGAGTGGACTTTGTGTCGAAGAACCTGACATCAAGTGATTAAGTACTTCTGTCTCATTTTCTCCTTACTAACTGGATGACTTGGACAAAACACTTCTATGAGCATTAGGTTTCTTATCAATATTATGATCATACCTAAATGAGAAATAGAGTTGACTAAGGCACCTATTACAGCTTAAATTGTAGATGATTAATAAATGAAAATGCAGAAAAATTTGTAGATGAAATTTCAGAAAGTATAGTGCCTTTAAATATTTTATTATGAAAAACTTCAAATGTCTCCTGTAGAATAGTGAAGTAAATACCTGTGTGCATGTTATCTAGCTTCAACGTTTATCAATATTTTGCCATTCTGGGGCAGCTAGATCATGCCAAGTCTATTTGTGTTTTGCTGTATACATGAATTGCTGCAAGTTTTTAAACTTAATCCTCTTTAACTTTCTCCTGTAAAATGTTAAAAGAAAAATTATGGGAAAAAATATTTTGCCATCCTATAAATGACTTTTATGGTTATTCATTCCAAGTTATCTTGTGTAATGTAAAATGAGAATCTGTGAACCATTTGCCAGATTGATGGCATGATATTTAATACTCTACCATTTTGAGTATCACTGGATGTTGTTAGAAACATAATCAAAACTTGATTAAAACCACGCTTTTGTAGCTAAATCCTGTAACAGATTTAGAAAGGACGAAGAAAATTTAGATCTCCTGTCCCTAAAGACATGGATGAAATAGCTAGATAGAGTAAAACATGTTCATTTATAGAATGAAGAGGTTAAGAAGAGTATTATCGGTCTACAAGAAAATCATACTGATAGTGCCTAAGGATATTTTAATATTTTTTTTGAAAGAAATCGTTTTAGGATAATGAGACATGAGTCATCAGTTTACAAGTTTTTCAAAATCCTGGTTTTGTTAATTTGGGAGTGATCTCAGGTGAACAATGTCAGAGTCATGGGTAGTGTCTGAGTCATGAGTAATGGTGTACTTCTTAATTAATAGTAAACCTCTGCATGTATTTAAAAAAAGAAGAAAAAAGAAAGGGAGTCCTAAGGTGAAATGAATTTGAAGGGCATTTACTAATCTGTCTGTTTCAGGTTGTATATAAAGGAAAGTTAAGGTAATGTACTACAGTAAGCTCTTTGGAAAGCATATTGACAGTATTTCGAAAAGAGGAACTTGTACATGGGTGCTAACATAATTCAGTCTAATTATATATATCCTGAGAAACTAAAATATTTGTACATGAAGACCAACTTAAAAGATGTCATTGCAACATTGTTAAACATCATAAAAACTGAAAACAACTTAAAAATCCCTAAAAAAGAAACGGAAACATAATGATATATTAGTTCACTAGAATACTAGAATATCATTTAAAATGAATGAATTAGACTACATATACTAAGTGGATAATTCTTGGGGAAAAGGTGAGTTGAAAATATATTGCAAAAGAAGTATAATATGATATTTAAACCACAAAACATAAAAATGTTTACACATGTAGTAAAATTGTGAAAAAGTGTGTGGACTTCAGAAAAATAATCAGTGCTGAAGGGGGAGGAAGGAGAATGAGGTTGAAGGATGTATTCATTGGTATATATAATGAGACAATATTTTGATTCTATAACAAGAAGTGAGTATGTTGTGTTTAATCTGGGCAAGTAACAGTATCTTTATAATATAGTTCTCTTGATTGATTGGGAATATTTTGTTTTTTAAAAAGAAGTCATAAAAATTTGACACACCAGGTAGTTGTTTGTAGATGTCAGCCAAGGACAGTAGCATGTGTCTCTAGTACCACCTACTTGTGAAGCTAAACTAGGAAAAAACTTTGAGCCCAGGAATTTGAAAAAGCCTGAGGAATGAATGTAGCAAGACTGTATCAAACAAACAACACAGATGAGATCTGAATGGGATTAGCTGTAGTACTAATACTCCCTGGCAGTGATGGTGAACCATTTGGAGCTTTCATTGATAATAAACAGCCAGCTGCAGCATGCATGCCATGGGTTAGCCACCAGTGGTGTACAGTAAAACCAAAATTACTGGTTTTAGTTTAAAATTGCCTACTTTAATATTTTGACTTTAATACTTTCAATAGCTTTGGGCATTAGGCTTTAATAAATTCCTATGTACTAGTGAAAAAAGTATCATGGTTTTAGGTTTGGTAAACAGTAGAAATGAGAAATTTAAACTAGCAAAACTTAATGGAATGTGTTAACTAACTGTCTACTAATTTTCAAATTAGAATTTGTGAGATGGCAGTATCTTAATTTGATATTTTTTTTCCTCCAGCGTTTTATTCAGTATTTGGCTTCAAGAAACACATTGTTTAACTTAAGCAATTTTTTGGATAAAAGTGGATTACAAGGTAAGGACAGCTTACTCATTGTAGAAAATCAGGAGTAACCCCATATGATTACTGTAGAATTGCACTCTTTTGGGAGTACTCTTAAACTTTGTGTTTTTAGTGAAAGTTGTAGGGAAAACAAATCTTAATTTGAAGATTAAGATTGATTTAATTATCTCAAAACTCTTTAATAAACAATACAAGGTAGTTACTCAAGAGCATGAATTCTTGAGTTGGGCTTCCTGGGTTTGTTTCTCATGTATACCAGCTGTATGAACTTGAGCAAGTTACTTTACCTCTCTGCATTTGTAAAATCAGGAAAAATGACAGCTGCTACCCATTATGGTTGTTATGAGGCTTAACCTAGTTAATAATTAATGTAGAGTACTTGGAGCACTGCCCAGCATACTGAAAACACTGTATAAGTATCTACTTTCACTGTTACTATCGCTTATTATTTTACACTGAATTCCAGGAATAATACCTGTTTTATTAGCTAAGGTGAGTGTTTTGTTATCTTATTAGTTACTAAGTTCTCATATCCTTAAAATGAAAATTGAGCAGTTTTAGTGGTAAGGTTTTAAAAATTTTCTTTTGCGTGATTTTTAGAGCTCCTCTCCTTTCAAAAGAAACTCATTCTGAAAAGACTACAAAGATGAGGCTAAACAGTAGTTAAAAATATGTAATTTAGTGGTGGTTTTGAAAAGTAGTTTTGATTGCTGCTATATTTTGTGAGTGGGATAAGGCATATTAAATATATATTGGATGTACAGATATATGAATAAACTTCTAGGCTAGTGACTGGAAGAATTATGTCATACAACTAACAGCTACCATTTGTACTTGGGGTAAGAATGATAAGGGAGCAAAAAGGGTTAAGGGCATGTTTCAGAGAAGCGGAGTCTTGGAAGATGAAAGGTATTTTCCCTATCAGAGAAGATTAGGTAGAATAGAGAGAACAGTGTGAAGTGAAGAGTTGAGGAATGTGAGCGTGTAATACTGTACACAGACTACTAGTAGATAGAACACTGGATGAGAAAGGAGGGCAGTGAGTTTTTAAAAAATTTTGTTTACTGATTTTCTCCAGGGATGATCAGTTCACTGATTTTTTAACAGGCATTCAGTGACTGTTTCCTGAATGAATGGTCAGTGATGCTAAATCCAGTAACATTACATTTTTTGGTTGTTCTGGTACTGTCATGTTAAAGTGGTAATATAAGCCAGGCATGGTGGTGCACGCCTGTAATCCTAGCACTCAGGAGGCTGAGACAGGAAGATTGTTGCGAGTTCAAGACCAGCCTGGGCTACAAAGTGAGCTCAAGGCCAGCCTGAATGGCATAGCAAGACCCTGTCTCAAAAATTGACAAGGGCTGGGGATTTAGCTCAGTGGCATAAGTACCTGCCTGGCGAGTGTGAGTTCGATCCCCAGTGCTGCAAAGAAAAAAAAAAAAGAGTGGTAATATACAACTAATAATTTTACATGTATTAAATTTTTTTTTTTTTGGTACCAGGGATTGAACTCATGACCTTGTGCTTACCAGGCAGGCGCTTATGCCACTGAGCTAAATCCCCAGCCCTAAAATTTTTAAAAGTTGCCTGATGGTTTGAGTAATGGGATTGTAGTTCCATAGGATATTAAAGTTGAGTTGTGAAGTTACTATCTTGCGTAAGAGAAAATGTTCTAATTCCTGATGAATGTTGATCAGAAGCAAAATTTAAAAGACTGCTTGTGATATACTTGACTTTAAAAATGTGACCTTTTAGAGAATTTGATCAATATTATTTTATGTCACTAAGTTCAGTTGATAGCAAGATAATATAGCCATTAAATAACAGGCTTTTGTGTGTAAATGGAGAGTTTAATCATTGTTAAAAACTTTTTATATTTCTTTTCTTACAGGATATGACATGTCTACATTTATTAGGCGGTATAGTAGATATTTAAATGAAAAAGCAGTTTCATACAGACAAGTTGCATTTGATTTCACAAAAGTGAAGAGAGGGTGAGTTACACTATTTTTTTTGACATCGATGTATATCAAATATTTTTGTAGTAGAAGTTTTTAAAAATTCTTTTCCTTCGACTAGCAGCTGTGCTTAGATACAGTTCACAAAATATAAAATGTACCCCTTTAAAATCTACAGTTCAGTGGTTTTTAGAGTATTTACAAAGTTGTGTATCATCATTACTACTATATAATGCCAGACAGTTTTCATCACCTCATAGCTAGTAGTCAATTTCCATTCCTCTTTTCCCCCAGACCCTGACAGCCACTAATCTGTTTTCTGCCTCTATCCCTTTTGTCTGTTATGTACAGTTCATACGAGATTATTTTTTTCTCATTGACTGGTCTTACCACTAATGTTGAATGGGCCATAAATGTAAAGATTTACTTTTGGATTTTCAGTTTTATTAGATTGATGTGTATGTTTTTCCTTATGCCAGTACCACGCTGACTTGATTACTTACGCTTTAGTAGTGGTTTTGACGTTGGAAAGTGTGAGTCCTCCAACTGTGTTCTGTGTTTTTCTTTTCCAAGATTATTTTGTCTCTTCTGGGGGAACCTTGTTTTGAATCTGTAGATCAGTTTAAGGATTACTGCCATTTTATATACATTCAATAAATGGAACTACGCAGTTATGGCTATTTGTATCTGACTTCTTTCATTTTGCACAATGTATTTAAGCTGTAGTATACATAGTTTGCCACGCAATGTATACACACTTTATGAAAAGAAAGATTTGTGTAAGTATTTTAATGCTGAATTTATTAAGACATAAGATTAATACATATTACCTTAGGCCTTTGCAGTTACAAGAGGTGCTCAAAGTGGTAACCATTAGTTTCCAAATACTTGTTAGTGTGGTGAACTGCTGCTCAGATAACCTTGGTCCTTTGAGATTGCTGTACATGCATTTTAACTTGTTCTCTAAGGGCCAACAGTGTAACACATTTTCTGCAATATATGACATCCTCTAAGGTCTAGGAGGGTAGCACCATCTGTTGAAAAACATATTTTTCTTTTCCTACAGCATGTATACTTTGTTTTGGTAGACTCTGTATGTTGTGGCATAAATCAGGACTTCATTTCTTTCGAACGGTTTCCACTTTTTGGCTATTAGAAATAATGTTATGAATGTTTGTGTACAAGATTTTATGTGGATTATCTTTTTTTTTAACATTTTAATATACTTTCTTATTAATTCACTATTATCCTTTCCCTCGGGTAAATGAATATACCCTGGAGTGCTGGGCCATAATTCTTAAATGTTCTGAATAACTCTCGAACTGTTTTTCAGAGCATTGAAACCATTTTATGTTTCTACTAGCAATGTGTGAGTTCCACATTCTCTATATTCTTGAAAAAAAAACAAAACCACCTGGTTATTGTATGATTTTATTTGTTTTATTTGTTAACTGTCCTACTTGATGTATCTTGTGGTTTTTGGTTTGCATTTTCCCTGATGGCTAATGATAGCATCTTTTGGTGTGCTTATCTGCCATTTGTGTATCTTCTTTGGGAAAATGTCTTCAAATCATTTGGTAATTTTAAAATTAGATTTTTTTCATTTTTGAGTTTTAAACAGTTTTTTTTAAATTTTTTAAATATATTCTCCCCTTATTGCTTTCTATAGTTTTACTTGGTTTTGGACAACTATGATCTGAAATTATTAATGGAAAATTACTAAAACAAAGAATTCAAAAGTTTCAAATTGGATACTGATAAAATCCCATGCCATTCTGCTTTGAGCGTGAACTATCTCCTTTTCAGCACATCCATGTTGTTGTATATCACCCACCTGCTAGTCAGTTACAAATTTAGTACTGCGTGTGGTTTTAGGCATCCACCGGGCTTCTTGGTACTTATTCCTCATGGATGAGAGAGGACTACTGTATATACCAGACAATAGTTCCTTAATCACATTATGACTTGCAAATACTTTCACCCTCTTGGAACTTTTTTCATTAAACTGCTGGTGTCCTTTGAAAGACAAAAGTTTTTAATACTAATGGAGTCCTTTTTGTCCGTTTTTCCCTTTGGTTGCTTATACTTTTGTTGTCATGTCTAGAAAAAGTATTTAATACATCATGAAGATTTGCTTTGTGAATTTTATATTTTTAGCTTATACATCTAAATTTTTAAAATCTATTTTGAAATAAGTTTTGTATATGGTGTGAGGAGTGGGTCCAGAATTCATTCTTTTATATATGTGTATGTAGTTGTCCAAGCACCATTTTATGAAAAAATTATTTTTTTCTCATTGAGTGGTCTTACCACTACTGTTGAATGGGCCATAAATGTAAAGATTTACTTTGGGATTTTCAGTTTTATTAGATTGATGTGTATGTTTTTCCTTATGCCAGTACCACGCTGACTTGATTACTTATGCTTTGGTAGTCGTTTTGACATTGGAAAGTGTGAGTCCTCCAACTGTGTTCTGTGTTTTTCTTTTCCAAGATTATTTTGTCTCTTTTGGGGGAACCTTGTTTTGAATCTATCTGTAGATCAGTTTAAGGATTGCTGCCATTTTACATACATTTAGTTTCTGGTACATAAATATGGAATATTTTTCTGTGAGGATGTTTCATTTTCTTTTGAGCTGTTTTGTATTTAAGATTCCTTCTAATATTGAATGCAAATGAATTTAATTTTTTTATGTTTCCTAAACAGTAGTCATCTTTGCATATGAAGTAGTTATATGAATAATTCAACTAGTACTTACATATCTGATATGCAGCATTTTTTCCTGGAATATATGATGTTCCTCAGGAAAAAGCAACCAAAGATATAATTGGGGGGCGGTGATGGGACTTGAACTTAGGACCTTGCACTTGCCAGGCAGGTGCTGTGCTGCTGAGCTATAGCTCTGACCCTCAAAGATATTCTTGAAGGGCATTGATGACCCTTATAGCTTTGAAGACCTGGCCTGAGCGAAATATAGTAACTATAAAAAAAAATATATTGATGAATACCTTTCTGAGCTTCCCTGCTAATCAAACACCTCAAATCTAAGCAATTGATACGTTGTTTGTAGTTTCCTTGAAATTTTAAATTATTAAACTGACATGGAAAATTTAATGAAAATGTAGAAGTAATCACACAGCTGTACTCTGGACTCAAGCGTTGTGTGTTAACAGTTCCAAATTAATGAGGAGGTATTTTGGAACTTACCAAAAGTAAACTGTTCTGTTTTTGTTTTACATATTTTGGCACTTCGGAGATTTTGGTGAAGAGGTTCTTTTGGCAGTCTGGTTCTTTTCCCCTGTATCCTATCCAATAAATCATTTTCCAGTTGGGCTTTTGTTAATGCTTCATTGTAAAGTGTTTTCAGTTTATCTTCAAAGTGTTTGTAGATTTTAGAGTATTTTAAAAATACTGACACACACACACACACACGCACGCACGCACGCACACACAGTTTGAAAGCCAGTCTTGAGACTGAGGAGAGTTGATGATTCCCCGCCCCTTTGGTCTAATAAAGCTAACTTTTTAATTGAATGAGACTATCCCTTGATGATACACAGTAAATTTAGCATTTATTTGAATGAAACGAGGAGTCAAAATTGAGTGGGAACTAAGTAGTAGTACAAAAATTACATTGTACACATACATATAATGCATATATGCGTGTATTAGATTATATAAAGAAAAGTAAAGACTATAGGGTTAAGTAGAGTGCATGACTGCAATTAAGATTTTTTTATATTATAGCAAAAACCCACAGACTAGAACTTTTGGAGAGGATTTTTATAGTAAAAGTTTTATTTATAAAGATTTTTAATTTTTTTTTTTTTTTTTTTTTTTTTTAAGATGTGGTCTCAATATATTATCTGACCTGGCCTGGAACTTCTGGGCTTAAATGATACTCCTACCTCAATGTCCCAAGTAGCTGGGTCTACCAGCATGTACCACCATGCCCCATTTAAAATAATTTTTTATTTTCACGAAAGTAATAAACTTTTTCTTAGACAGTGCTCAAGACTAAACGCATGCCTTGTATATGCCATGCAAGCACTGTACCACTGAGTTACATCCTTACACCAAAGTCAAGCCTTTAAAAACTTTAGGCAGTGTAGCATCCTAACTTACATTTGGTGTATGTAATCTTTTCTGTAAATAGAAATCCATATGAAGGCACATAGAAAATTATATAAAAATTGAGTCATAGTGTTTAAAGGTTGCTTTGCTCACACACAATTTTTTTAGACATTTTTATTGTCTATGTACATACATTCATCTCCCTTTTAGGAATGGCTATAGAATTATGTTCTAGATGTACATTTGAAAGTAGATTGACCATCTTTTTACATATAGTTGAGTTCTTAACTGAATTTTCCTGTAGAATACTTATAATGAGTGGACCATAAGATATGTGTATTAAACATTTTCATAGAAAATTCATAATTACCATTTATAAAAGTTAAGCCAAATTATTGACTAAACTACAGGTACAAATATTTCTTTACTATAGCTCAATAAAAATGTAGTTATTAGATATGCATTATATATTGGTTGATTAATAAATTGTGATATTGAGCCCACTCTTTTTTACAGTGCCATTCTTCCTTCGTTAATTGCGTTTTGGTGTCCCTTACCTGTTTCTTTATTGGATATTTTTATTCATTTTTATTATATTGAATAATGACTCTCCAGGTAGATGAATCTAGGTTTGAAAACTAGCTTTACTGTGTTCCACTGAAGAACTTAGTAAGATACTTTCAGTAGCTTGCCGATTTAAGATAGTAATTTTAAGCCAGGAGTGGTGGTGCACTCCTGTAATCCTAGCACTTGGGAGGCTGAGGGAGGAGGATCTTTGTGAGTTCGAGAGCAGCCTGGGCTACAAAGTGAGCTCAAGGTCAGCCTGAACTGCATAGCGA
>RJWT010006428.1:0-29148 GCA_004365215.1 Cuniculus paca | reverse complement strand
TTTTCCATTTTTTTATTTTAAAGAAAATAGGACAAAACAAAACAAAACAGAATGAAAAAAGCAAAAGAAAACAGAATAGAGTCAAACACAATATAGCATTTCAAAGCAGAACACTGCAAGTTATACAGGTTTTCAAAACATAGCAACAGGAGATTAACAATGGTTACCCTAGTGTCTCTTGCTTTCTTCAAAATGGTTGTTCTTACATTTACAGACAATAAACTCAAAACAAAGTAGTATAAAACCAGATAAAAGAGAATAGCATTACAGGTCTTCAAGTTGGATAACAGGAAATGAGCAATGGCTACTACAGTGTCTCATTTTTCAAAAGAGCTGTTCCTATTTTCTTGCTTATTGCTTTCAAATAGTAGGAAAGGGACTTAAACCAATCAAATCCAAGAATATAAATATGGAGAAATGGTTCTGAAATCCAATGGTGCTTTTATTCATGCTGTGTACTTTTAAAATCTTTTTCTTCCTTTAAAAAAATGACTAATATTCCTGAGATGTATTGTTCAAAATCACTACGTTTGTGAATCAGTTTGGTATTGCCCTTTTAAGGTTTCAAAGAACCATTAAATAAATATAATTTATACATGTCCTTCATATGATTTCTACAGAGCATAGGACAGGGAGACCGGAATCTGAGTGTCCTTTCCAGGCCCATCAGTCTTAAGCAAATGTCTTTACTTGGTTACACTTCTGCCTCTGCGTGGTTCTAAGGAAATAGGCCATGTGGCTCTGTGCATTGAGCCTTATGTCTCCTTCTAGGTCAAGACAGCGGATGGTTACTGTATGTGGTCCCCAGGAGCCTCTCCTGTGGATCCTCATTCTCCATTTTTTCTTGCATGTGTGTTAGTTTGAACTACTGATATAAAAACAAAAATCTTTGTGAAGGTAAAGATTATGGATTTGTCCATATAGGTTTATCTAACACACCTTCAAGGAGCCATTTTTTTTTGCTATTTCTAATGACTTTAATTATAGCATATTATTCATTTATCTATCTATTTATTTATTTATCTGGTACTGTGGTTCAAACTCACAACCTCATGCTTGCCAGGCAGGCACTTGTGCCGCTGAGCTAAATCTCTGGCCCATTAGCATATTATTTAGATTTAATAATTTTCTGCATTTGAGACTGAGCCTTTTTTCTTTCTTTAAACATGAAATTCTCTCTTCTCTCTAGCTTTTTATGGAGTATGGGAAAAGAATGACAGTTTCATGTTTTAGAACTTTTCAAAGATTAAAGAAGTTCATTTTTGTTTACAAACATGCAATGAGCTAGGAAAAGTATATATGAACAAGTAGAAAGATTTAATTTAAGTTTCAATCAAATGAAGAAGTCAATGTGTTATGAAAGATGAGTTACACAATTATTGACCCAAAGGTGAATTCTCTATGACTCTACTCACTACTAAATAGAGTTTTCTTCCAATATTACTGAAGAGAATTTAAATTGATAACTAAATTTTTATGCTTTATAAATCACATATTTTTAATAAATTGCTTGGGCTAGGATTGGGATGAAAGGGACTACTCACTGTATCCCTAAAAAAAAGTAAACTCCTTTAATTCTAAATTTGCTTTAATCCTGTACTCCCATTTCTGGTTTTAATTAGCTTTCGATAGTGTTGACTTATTATCTTTCAGATGTAATTACCACACATATTCAGAGCAGTGATATGAAATCTAAAGTAAAGGATGATTCAACCCCATCTGGGTTGATTTTTATCCTCACTTTCTTAAAAATTAGGTAAAACTCTGGCTTGTAATTACTTACTATTCATGGTTTAGAATATGATCTATTTCCAGACAAATGTATATTAACATATATTTTAGCATTTTCAAAAGAATGAGATTGTTGGGATATGCAAATACTTTTAAAACACTTAATGGCTGTTCATATTTAGAGTATTTTTTCTTGTGTTTTCTTTATACTATTTGCTTATTTGGAATTTCTTCTTTTTACCTCATTTTTTTTCTTTTTAAATGGTCATTTGTTTCTTCTAAAAAAAGTGGTCTTTTCTTTTATTATTATTATATTTTATATCTCTGACACCTGGTTTATCTAAATGCTTGCTGCCTTGGCCTGAAAAGGTGGAGTCACCACTATGTTAGCTGTCTTTCTGCCTAAAGTACCTCTTCAACACATACGTTCTCCTCAAATACAAATTCAGCCAAAATTTTCAAGAATGACAGATGAAGATGTATTATAATGGCCTGAGTGGCAGAAACAGAAAGAAACTTCAACATTAAATTGTGTATAAATTGTAAACTAGTGACACTCAGGTCTGCACTTAATGTCATTTAGTAGCTTAGTTGAAATAGTTTATTCACATCTCAAAATTTACTCTTCTCACATTATTTATAAAATAGATTCGGTTTTTGTTAGTCATAACATCTAAAATTTTGTCTATCTTGAGAAACTGAACCATTTAGGAATACAGGTTGTAACTTTATAAGTGGCGAAATTTAATTGGAATCAAGTAGCATTCTTTTATGGTGAGACATAAATTTTTCATTTTGACATCATCTCTTCTGTATTTGTCTTTGTCCATTTATGCTGCTATGCAAAATAACTAAGTCTAAGTAATTTATAGACAATAGAAATTTCTTTCTTATAGTTTGGGAGATTGGAAAGTCCAAGATTAATCTGTTAACCAAGTTTGTTGTTTGGTGAGAGTCTTGTCTCTACTTCCAATACAGCACCATGGACCCTGTGCCCTCTGCAGGAGACTGACACCATGCCCTCACCTAGCAGAAGAAATGAAAAGAGCAAAAGTGACTGAAATCTCTCTGAACCCTCTTCTCTAAATGGAGTAACTCATTCATCAGGGTAAAGCCCTCATGACTTATTTCCCAGAAGTCCCACTTCTTAATACTGTCAATGTTAATGTTTTAACATATGAATTTTGGAGTGACCTATGCATGCAAATTATACAAATAACTTATGGTCTTCCTCCCAACCTGCTCCATTTGTTAAGTTATCATCAGGTCCCTGTTACATTACACTTGTGACATGGTCTAGTCAACTCTTCATTTAATAAATAGATACACTTAGGCCCAAAGAAGTTAAAAGGCTTACCAAGTAAACTGAAAAATGTATCTACTTACCATCTACTGTATGTTAATTTAGAAATAAAGAGAAAGCTTTAATTATAAACCCTGTTGACAAAAACAAATTCACGTAAGTAAAACTATATACTTCTAAATTGATTTTTACAGCGATAGATTTCAATCTGAAGTTTGAAAAATATTGTCCAAAATAATAACTTTTGTGTTTGAATTGAGTACAACAGATCCTTCAAAACTGGTAAACATGCATTTTTAAGGCTTCACAGGAAATGTAGGTAGTATGTAGTAATTATAACAGTATAAGAGTAATGGCTAACCTATACTGAGTCACTACTATATGTGGGATATAATTAAGAAATATAAGGAAGAAGACTTGAAAAGAATAAAAAGTAAGGTGGAGACAAGTCATTTTATCATGGATGAGTGGGTTTTTTTCTGGGGCATTGACAGAGAAGCAGGATTTTTCATTGGTTTTAAATTAGCATTAAAGTTAGAGATTCCAGAACTGCACTCCACAATATGTTAGCATAGCCATAAGTAGATATTAAATTTCTTTTTCAATTAAATAAATTACATATTGGTCACATTTTAAGTACTCACAAGTCATGCATGGCAAGTGACTACCTTGTGGACGATACAGATAGAGAGTTTCTTCATTCTTGTGAAAAATTTTTTGGACAGGTACTTTAGAATAGTAATGTTTTCTTCTGATCAAAAATTAAAATTGCCACATACAACTTTATATAAATTAATTCATGCATATTTTATAAAATACTATACAACAAAGAGTATGCAGTTATCAGCCAGCCAACATCCATTTCCTTTGGAGAGGTTGACAATTCAATTCATGTGAACTAAATGAGCTGGCTGTGGAGTTATCTTTAATTGGTTTCCTTTAAACTGATAGTTTGTACTTTCCCCCATCTCAAGTGCAATAGTTTTAAATGATTAGCTAACATTAATGTCAAGTGACTCTCTCACTGCATGATGTAATTAAGGCAAAGACAAGAGTTGATAATTTTTATGGAATCCTCCTGGAGGCTTAAGTAATATCTAAGATGCAAGACAATGCAATCCTTTATGTTTATCAAAATAATGAAACTCTTGTACCAGTTGTATATATACACACATATCTTATTCTTATTCTTAAAACCACTGCTGAATTTCTATAGCAGTAAATATGAGTTTGGTGTTAAAGTGAAAAATGGAAGAGATTATTTAGTAGCTACTAGAATTTGCCTATATAAGGCAAATGACATATGTTAACAAATCCATCTCATCATCTTTCCCCTAGTTTCTTTTCCTGCTTTGGAAAACACGAACTAAACAATATAATTCTGCACATTCTCCAGTTTGAACCTTAGATCCAAAACCCATTGTATCCCCATTTTTCAATAGCTGTCATAATACACACCTCTCAGACTAGTGCTTTTCAACTTGCTTTGCTGGCTGAGAGAAGTTTTACAGTGGGAGCAGACAAAACCACGCACATGAAGCAAAAGTTTCACAAGTTGTTCTTAATGCTGGACTACTGCTAATATTTCTCTGACTGTTCTCTTTCATTTCATTATTTTACAAATGCTGGTTAAGATCCCTTAAATTTCTTTTTATAATTAATAATGGGATGCAATCTGCAGTTTGAAAAATACTTCCCTGAACAGTGCTAGAATTATCTTTATCCATTTCTGAAGACTTCTTGAAGATTGATTAAAATATGTAAAAACATGATAGCTCATGCAGATCTGTTGCTGTTTCTGAAACATAGACGGAAATTCTTTCCTGCTGCTGCACTCTTGACCTGAGCTTTTCCAATGATTTGTTGGGACTGATGTTTCCACTTGCCAGAAGTTCAAAAGCCCTTCTCAAAACCTGCTTGTCAATGTTTCCATTTGCCACAAGCAAGTTCAAAGGCTTTTCTGAAACTAGCTCATTATGACTTGGAAGACAAATGGGTTCACCTTTTATAGGGAGCTATTACCAGGAATTTTTTTGCTTCTTACAATCTCTTGAGGTATAGTTGTAGTAAAATTATAAAAACAGAAGCTAATTCTTTACAAACAAGGAAAACATATTTAAAAAATTCTTTAGACTGCAATGTGAGGCACACACTACTTGATTCTATAGCATAGAATCCACATCCCTTTCTACATCAATTTATAGTCACTGAGTTTATACTTAAAAATAATGATTTGATATCAAAACACATGTTAAAATTATTTTCAAACCTTAGTTACCATCTGATTTATTTCCAGTAATTATTGTTAACAAATTTTCAATAAAGAAAATTTATTTTACAGATCTTTAGAATCCATTATGGTATTTTACTGTTTTGTTCTGAGTGACTTGCAATCTACAAAAATGTTTTGTTTTTATTGTTGATTGCTAGTATCTACCAATCATAGCAACAATAATAATATTGCTATAAAATCCCCAAGGCCTCATAGAGCAGGGATATTTATGTCCACTTTACAAATGAGTTAGCTCACTGGAATGAAAGAAAGGCAACAATGGACAGAAGATGAAGTTCCTGTCTTAACTCTGCTAATTGCCAGTTGAATAATCTTGGGAAACTCACTTGGTTTCCTTGCTAAATATGTAATATATTATCCCAGTTAAAAGAGATTATTTGCTCATCCATGGGAGTAGATCTTGGGATGCTTGCTTTGTCTGATTCTGAAGGAGGAGCAAGTGGACTTTTAAGACTCCACAGTTAGCAGTCTTTACCTTTGCCAGATTGCCTCTGTTTTTTTTAACAGAGTATGTAATATAATTAATTGAATAAAAATTAAAATCTAGAAATTTAAGACTATATTAGAAATTAACAAAATGAGAGATCAGAAGAAACATTGGAAATGTTTTTTGTTTTGAGACAAGGTCTTGCTATATAGTTCAGACTGGCCTTGAACTCACAGTGATTGTCTTGCCTCAACTTCCTGAGTGCTAGGATTACAGGCTTGCATCACCATGCCTGGCTTGAAAATGATTATTTTATTAATCTTCACTGTTGGAATGTATAGGTTAGTGACTACACACTTGTTTCTATTTTTCCTTGATTTATATGTATTGAAAAGAGAAGATCAAAAGAGCTAGATATGAAGGATTATGAAATTACTTTATTTGAAAAGAAAATAACATTCCTTGTGCCCTTATAATAAATTGATTCATGAAAAAGAATAAGAAAAGTGTAGGTTTTCCCACAAATATCCCAAGCATACCTATTTCATATCAGACATGTCACTAGTTGCCTTTATATAATGATAGTGATCTATATGGTGAAGGTGGACATAACAGACACTGAGTTCTTACTGTATCCCAGATATTGGATAAATGTGTACAGATATTAAATAAGTAAAATTCTACAATATTATGAAGAGCCATTGTTATTATATCATTTTACTGAGGAAGAACTGAAAACACAGAATGCTTAAGTGACTCATTCATGCTACACAGTATTAATCAAAGAAGCTGGAATCCACATCCCAAAATCTGACTTCAAAATCAAACATTTCACCATTCTGCTATATATCTTACCTCTCAGGATAGCTCTTCAAGACAAAGATTATAAAGCTCTTGAAAAGTTCAGTGAATGTTTAAATTTAAAAATTAATTATAGTAAAAGACACACTTCAGTTAATCTTCTCTTAAAATATTTCTCTGTCTTTGAATGCATTTATTCCATCACTCTTGCTACTTTCTGAAGAAATTCTGGAACTTTCCTGAGTGTTTTTAGTCACGTTGCATGCCTTCCTCAAAGTCTTGCATTGATTCAAAACATTTACTTTTCATGGTCATTTTGGTTTGGGGGAAGATCCCAAAGTCACACAGTAGAAGACGTGTGAAGGTGAATAAGGTGAGTGAAGACACATGATAATATTTTTACAAGCCTGCCTCTCCACTGAATGGCAAGCAGCAGCATTCACTGTACTTTTTGATCTAAGTGTATAAAGACACTTACAAAAGATGACTTCCAGGACTGATTCAGTGTGTTCAAAGTCAGGAGGATTAATGTAAATATGTTTTCATGTAATAATATTTTAATACTTTAAACATTCAAAATACATTTTGATAATTCTTTGTACTTAGGTATTGTACCTATATATGTACATATTATGTATACTGTATATACATGCACATATAGTATATTTATACACACATTAAATGTAAATACCCATATATACACATGCATATACATGGTGTGAATATACACATATATAGTGACATGTACATAAAAGAGTGTATGTATGTATATTTACATATTCAGTGATTAAAAAACAGAAGAAATTTTTATTTTTTGTTTGGTTTTCTTTCTTAGTCTTTTTTTTATTATTTTAAAGGGAGTAAAATAGAACAATAAAGCAAAATGAAACAGTGATAAGACAGTAGAAAATCTACGATAGTTACTATGTTGCATATTGTTATTCTCTAAATAGCTTCTCAGACTACCAGCTTTAGGCTTGCAAAGTCAATCAAATAATACAGTTCCTCCAAATCAGCCAGTTGCTTATGTGGCAGGGTGGGAGGGTGCTTCTTCTTCTCTCCCTGGCCTGCATGCCAGCTGGCTTATGGGGAGGGGTGGGAGTTGTGTAGCTTCCTTCCTGGCTCTTTCCGGTCTGTGCGCAGGCTGGCTCACAGGTAAGGGTATAGCTTTCTTCCTGGGTTTTCCCCGGCCCATGCACGAGAGAACTCATAGGTGGGGTGTATCTTCCCATAAGAAATTTTTAAAAGCCTAAATAGACAAATGGGTTGCTTCATTTCATATTTGGTAAATTTGATAATTACATTTTATACCTCTTAGAGTCAAGTATAGTTCTGTTCATTTGCTTTCTAAGTGACTTTTTAGAGTTAAAAAGATGCAGTTTTCACTGCTATTGATCTTAATATCTTACAATAAAAATTCTAAAGCACCTGGGCTATAGACATCAAGTACCTTTTAAAATATATTTAGAATAATAAAATCAACAAAGTTGCCTATTTTGACAGTTTTGTTGCAGTTCAGCTGTCAGTTAAACTACCCTCATTTAGTTAGTCATCTTCCTACAACTCAGAGAAATAAGGGTCAGCACTGTTTTATTCTTCTTTTTACCTGATTGTATGTATTTTATAGCCCTCCCTAAAGCTCAGAGCAGTCCTAGATTTTTTTTTGGAGTGGAGCTTTGTCCAGAGCGGGTACACAGAAAAGTTTTGCTTATTACTTGGTAAATTCAGGATTTCCTTTGTGACAATTAGACTCACCCTCTTCCTGGGTGTACACAGACAGATTAACTATCCATTCAAAACAGTGGCTACACTCACAGAAAAGAGAGATCATTTGTAAAACTAAATCAACCTAGTAATGGCAGAGGAAGCTGACTTCTTCCTTCCCTTCCCTCTTTCCCATATTTTTGTGCCACTATCCAGGGGGCAAGGCAGAATAGAATTAATGAGAAGAAGCTGATGAACTTATGGCTGAAAGGACAAGATTCAGCAAATGCGAGGAATTCAATTTGTAATAAAGATTTTAAAATATCTTGTTTTAACTTCATAAGGGTGATCACAGACATACTCTTCTGACTTAAAATAGCTAGATTTTCTTTCCCTAGGAACGAACCAATGAAAACAGTGGTAAATTAGAAACATGTGCTAATACAGCTAACCATATTTAAAATAATTATGTGCACGATTGTTGAATAAACATTAAAAGTTCAGTGATATTATACCAAACTCCCAGAGACTTTAGTGGTCAAACCCTCTTCTGAACTCTCTCTAAATGATTTGTTTCATTATTAGTCCAATAAGAGAAAAAATGTAAAACACATAACCCTAGAACTATCCTTTAATCTAAAATTTCACTTTCCATTATGATGTCTATAAAAGAATGAGATAGACCTGTATGCAGATAGGGAAGGTATAGAATACAAATATCAAGTGCAAAAGTAAGTTCCAAGAAGACAGGGTATATACTGTCAAGGCTCCGGCAGAACCAATATACATACTTGAAAATCTATAGTGTCTAGAAAGATCCTGCACTAGGCATGCCTTACCCATAAGCTTGCAATCAACATTGTAAGATGCCCCGAGGTAAATATGCCTTCATGTTAGCAATTGTATGTTGTTAGCTTCACTTTCCGATTCTCATTCTGGTCTTGGTTTTCACATCTTAATAAAGTAAGACAGATAAGCCTATAACTAAGGCAGGCAGACACACACACGCACACACACACACACACACCCATTTACTTTTATGTACTATTTTTACTTTAATTTTCATGGAATGATATTACTTCATTTTTTTCTTAGCAGTTTAAAACAACACACATTTATGATCTCTCAGTTTCCACGGCTCAAAAGTCTAGGCATAGCTTAGTTGAACCTCCGCAGTCAAGACATTTACTGAGTGGCGTACCTTTCTGGAGGTCTTGTTCCAACCCGGTATTGTTGCTGGCTGGGTATGCCATTTTCAGCAAATAAAGGTGACCTGTAGTTGCTTGATATGTGCCCCTTTTACAGCCTCTCCCACAGTGTGGCAGCTTACTTTGCTAGGCCAATAGGAGAAATTCTCTAGGCATTTATATAACTGGAAAAAAATTCCATTTAAGTAAAATAAATTCTCTTTGTAACTATGAAATACTGAATTATCAAAAATGTTTCTAAAGAACTATATATTTAAGATGTATAGCTTTATCACAGGACCTCAGAGCCCTTTTGAATGATGTTTTGCCACAGAAAAGTAAATGGAAATCCATGTTTCTTATCCTATATCTCTTTCCCAGCTTCCCATATGGAATGAGAAGGTCACAGAGCTCTTCCATTAATGTTGCTTGGAGGCTGCCTAGCATTCTACTCTTCTATCCACAGTGTGGGTGCTCTCATGGTGTCATGGGGACACATTAGGTATGATCATCCTTGGTGACACATAAGTAGACTTCAAGGGATGCTGGCTTTCACTCTTAGTCAGCTAGGCTCTTCAAGAGCACCATCAACCCACTTTTGTGTATTGGGCAGCAGCATTCACAAGTTTCAGGGCAGGAGACAGAAACTGCAGAACTATAACCTTCAGGCTTTTGATCAAAAGTGTATGATCATTTGTTTTGCTGGACATGGACCATCTAAACTTTAAAATATTAATTACTCTAATGTTTAAAGATTCTTTATTTAAAAAAATTGGCATCTCCTTTTAAAATCAAGTATGTTCCAGGAAGATGTAAATATCTCAAAGAAACAAAGAAACAGAAGCAAAAGCATAAATTCCTCACGTATCAGTCTTAGAGTTTCATCAGTTTGAATCTGTTTATTAGTATTCTTGTAAGAAACAGAATGAAACAAAACAAAAACATATTGGTATGTCTTTTCTGTTATTGTTCTTTGAGGACTATTCAAAATTCTAGAAAATAATCATTCCTTTCTGCTCTAAGTAGTGAAAAACAAATGGAATCTTGCATTTCTGAATCTTGAATCTTAGATTAAAGAAAGAAATCAAGTTATTTCAAAGTGAAACAAGATTATGTTATGTTCATTAGTTATTTGGTGTTTCCAAGTTTAAAAAAACAAAAAAACCTTTCTGAAAAAAATTACAGCTTGTGTTTATTGATCTGTATCCCTGAATGAAATCTCAATGAGTCTGTAAGAATCTATTTCAACATGAAATAACAAAAGAAGGAAAACCAGATCAGAGTTCACAGGAATGAAAGCTTAGCTCACTTTTATGTTTATTGCACCATTGATTACTTCTCAGTTTCATCAGATGGAGGGAGTGGTAAGGTGAAATATTTTCTATTACTAATAGAATTCCTAGATTTAACACAGCATCTTTATTTCAATATTGCTTTATTTTTGTATGTTTTTCAATGGTTTTCAAATGTCACCGCCTAAACCTAGCTTATTTTGTGTTCCTTTTATCCAGAACAGATAAATAAAAAGCATCATAGGAACTCATATGTATCTACCCCTTGAGTTACATTTCTGTTCAGTAGTTTCAGATATTTTTTTGAAAATGAATCTTTGTCCTTGAAGGTTAAAGCCACAAACAGAGATACTAATCTTCTGGTTAAAGTTTTTTGTTGAAACAAAATGTTTGTCGGATCAGGTCTTGATTGCTATTGGATCAATGTTTGGTGGTAGTTTAAAATTATGAAGCAAAGGAAAATTTTATGATATTTTCTACATCTTACCAAATTAAATGCCTTAAAATGCAGATGAAACTTAAAAATATAGGTATTCTTCAAAACTTGTCTTGATCTTCCTCAAGTATTTCTAGGTTTCATAAGCCCACATGATTCTTCAATTTTTATCACCAACTATTCCTATAAGGCAAGTATTCAAAATCTTTCGTCTTTGAAAAAAGAGCAAAAGCAATACAGCGAAGCAATGATAGACTTTTCAAGAAATGGAACAACTGGATATGTACATGTTAAAAAAACAAAAGATGAATCTAGACCCAAATTTTAAGCCTTTCACAAAAATGAACTGAAGACAAATTGTAGACCTAACTTCAAGATGCAAAACAATAAAATTGAGAGAAGAAAACAGGAGAAAACCTAGATTTGGGGTATGGTGATGACTTTTTAGATACAACATCACAGGCACAATTCATGAGTAAAACAATTGATAAGCTGAAATTCATTGATGTTTGGAATCTCTCTTCTGTGAAAAACTTATCTGGAGGATAAGATAGGCCACAGATTTGTCGAGAATGTTTGCAAAAGACTTATCAGATAAAGAATTTGTATCCAAAATACACAAAGAACTTTATGTATACAAAATACATAAAGTAATCTGATAGAAAAAATAGGCTAAAGACTTGAACATACACCTTACAAAAGACATAGTGTAGAGTAGTAATGATGTGAGAAGATGCTCCATACTGTTTGTCATTAGGAAGACAAGGTTGTCAACAGTGAGCTACTACTACAGAAAAATCTAGAACACTGACAACATCATATTTTGCAAGTCCTCTTTCAGAAAAATAGAATGCTCTGGTACATTTTGAGATGGTCACATCCCACCACTGCCATGACCAGAAACATGAGGGGCTCTTCCTCAGAAGCTTACTGTGGAAATCTGGTCGACTTCCTCAGGGCAAAACTCGGAGGTGCAGGTGACTTGGTCTTTCCAGAGTTATCAATCTGAGATTCCTCCCTGTGCCTACAGCATTAGTCCCCACAGCAGGATTCTGCTTGTGGGTTTCTGTTCTCATAAACAGAGGTGCTCTGAGTCTCCAGTTTTTCAGGTAGTGGTTTACCTGTGATTTCCCTTCTCTTATAGGCCTAGAAGAGTTGTTTTTTTCTGTTTGTTTAGATTTTTAATTGTTAAGAGGAAGTGTTGACTTCCAAACTCTTATATGATGGAGTGGAATACCCATTGGCTTATCTTTAAGTTTTCCAAACAGTTTTACATTCCATAGATCAGCATCTAAGGAGAGCATTCACAGTCATGTCCCCCAGATCTGGAAAAGTGTGTGGCACAATACAGATTGCAAACAGATATCTATGGAGAGAATGAGTGAATATCAAATGAGTGGATGAATCAGTGAGCAGTTTCAAATCTATGTCTTCTTTCTTTTAAAGCTCAATATATCCTATTTTACTAAGAGTGCTCAAAACATGGCAATTGCTTTTTATTTTGTTATGAGACATGCTTGTTTCTAGAATCTAATCATACTTAAATTCTTCAAGATGTTTCACAGTCGTTCTGATTGTACGGCATATTTTTCAGCCTCAGTTTCTTCTTATACATGTCTTTTAATGGATTTTATTCACTATTTCATGTTATATTTTCTCTGTACTTTTTATCATTTCCTTTCATCTTTATTGATTCTCTATTAAATGTATTTGTCCCCACTTTTCATCTGAAAGGCTTTTAGTAGCATAAAATAGTACATTTACAAGTTTTTTCAGAGGAATTGTAGTAAGTCATTAAGTATCTGGTAAGAGTTTCTTTTTAAGTTAAGCAGTTTATCACACATAGACCAATACTTCCTGATATCAATACATTAGATGAATAAAAAACCCTGTATCACGTACTAATAAAGAAATATGATGCAGTGAATTGGTTTGAAAATATCTTAATATTTGATGACATACTGACTTTCCAGTCAGAGAATATTCTGTTCTTGATTCTAGACAGCCAAATAAATGAAGTCTCTATGCATTGACAAAAAGTTAGTCTTTGCCTCTGACTTGGTGAGCTGCTAAATGAGCATCTTGTAGTTAAAATTTTGATTGTGCTAATCATTAAAAACTATCTTTTATTTTGAAATAAAATGGTTTGAATTCTGTTTATAATCAACTTATAAATAGTAGTTACTTCATGTTAAGTAGTTATTTAAGTGTAAGCTTTGCACATTTAATACATAAAAATACAGGGCATCAGTTATGTTAAAGTTCATTAAAAGAATAAATCTTTTGTTAGTATTTGTATATTCCATGTGGTATTTGTCCCATTGTATATCTGGGACAAACTTATGCTGAAACGTAACTGTTTTTCTTCAAAAATTTACATTTAACTAGGTGTCCTTTATTATTCTGGCAACCTTTCTTAAGTTATGAATTTTAAAAAACTTGGAGAAGTGGTGGGTAGATAGATGTTTGGAGATTGGTGCCCCTTGTTTTATTTAGATGAAGAATTTGATTGCAGTTTGTGTTAAGAATATTTTTGTGATGAAAAGATGAGCTAAATTATGTGGAAGCAAAACAAGCAAGTCAGAATTGCTATAGCAAGAATTTTGATTAGGTTTAAGGAAAGCTATTTTGATTAAACAAATACTAATTTTGGTTGTATTTCTTGGAATGGAGCATTTTCTCAACATTTTCACAATCCCAGATCCTCTGAGATATTACTGAATATAGATTACAAGATAGCTATACAGGCCAGCTATTTTGAACAATGGAGAAAAGTAGACTGAACCTACATGAGAATTTTGATTGCTAGCAGAGATAAATTACGAGCTATGGCACAAAGAAATGAAGAGTGAAAAGAACCAAAAAACTGTTCAGTAGAAGTTTTTATAGAAAATAGATCCTGAGAATGTCTTCTAAAGAGAAAGTGCTGTGAATTTAGGTTTTTACCAAAAGATTTTCCATAGGAAAGTACAATGGCTTGTCTTTAACTCAGTCATCTTGTGTCACCCATGGTACCTTCCAAAGCAGGTGCTCAGTGAATATTTTCTAATTGAGAGATTAAAATCCCAACTTGTCTGGAAGGAAGCATTTGTCCCTGAACACACTGTCCACTGTGTGCCATAACAGTAGATCTAACAAATAGTTTGCTGCTGTACTCGACACTGACAAGCTGTCAAATCATCTTAGAGCATTTTTTTTTTTTTGGTGTGTCCCAAGTTATTTTCTTCCCACTGATGTCATCTAAGCAGTCTTGTTTTTCTGGTTCTTCTTTGAACACTTTGATATTCTGCTGCCTTCCTCTAGTTGCTTCTAGCATCTATTATGTTCCACTGCTTGTCTGATTTATGGCTTCACTTCCTGCATGCGTCCTGGAGTAGTGTTTGTTATATTAAAGGGATTTCCTTGTAGACAGTTCTACCCAGACTGTGACACAATATGGACAATGAAGAGAATCTAAAGCCAGACACATCTTCTTTGGCTGTATGTTCAGCTAAATATACTACTTATCATCACTAGTGCACTTTAGGTACTTCCATGCGTCAAGCATGCTATCAGTAACTGAGTTGGCTAAATCAAGACAGTCTTTCCTCAATCTTTGCTTATGAGAGATTATTTTAACAAATTTTAAATGTCATTTTCTTGATTTCTTTTTCCATTACTTCTCTCCTTAAAGCACAGATTTTCCAACCCTCAATCATTTTATGAAATTTTGTTTACCTTTATGAATAGGTAGTACAAATATGTTATAGCATTTGAAAGATACAGATGATGTGGGGAGAAAGTATCTTGTTCACCACACTAGCCACTGGGCCTTTCATCTTGCAAATAAACACTATTAGCACAAACATCCTCTACAGGTGAACTAGACTGACATAGCATATGATTTTTTTTAATGTAAGAGGAAGTTTACATCAAGCATTTTCCTACTTTTCTTCCTAACACTTTCACAATCCCAGATCCTTTGAAATATTACTGACTGTACACTCAAAGATAGCTATAGAGATCATATATTTTGAATAATGGAGAAAAGTGGATTGAATATATTTGATTCTAAAAATCATTAATTTTAAAATAATAGAATGTTAGTATATATATATAACTTTTAAAAAGTACCTACGTATGTTATTATATAGCTGCATAATAATTGACTAGTTATTTATTGATAGGCATTTGGAATTTTTCTCCTGACTTTTACTGTTTGTATACAACTTGGCAATAAACATTCTTAAATAAATATACTTTATATACACATGCAAATATCTGTAGACAAAATTCTCAGGAATTAAATTGTTAGGTCAAAGTTAAAATGTTGACTAGACTGCTTTAATTATTGCCATAAAGTAATAAGTATGACTTTATTACTAGAAGAGAATATTTATTACTATAAAAGAATGTTACTATAAGTTTTGTTATTGTCAATCACAAATTCCTGGAACAGATCACAGACTTTATAATTTCCTTTTCCATCAGGAGCACTTTACTTTGACTATAACTTATATTGCAAAAACCAGGGCTGAGGAGATAGCTCAGGGATAGAGTTGTTTGACTGCAAAAACTAGGGAAGTTAAATCAACTTTGAATGTTTTGAGAAAGTTTACAATTTGAAGAACCTAAGGTGAATGTATATGAAAGTATAAAGACTGACAGGTTCCTTTTAAATGTTAATTTACTGAAATTTAAGAGCTGAGATTTAATTTAATGAAATTTAAGAGCTAAGATTTGATTTACTGAAACTTAAGAACTGGAATTTCCTCAAATGAAGAATTCTATGTAAACTTCGCATTCACAGGGGTTGCTAAAAAGGCCACTTGGAGGACATTTTACATTCTAAAATGGAAAGAGTACCAGAAGACTAGAGATTGCATTTGTGCAGGTCCATTCAAGCACTGACTCAAACAACCTCACCACATAAATTCTGTAAATTATCTTAAATCCATTCTTCATTTCCTAAGCCCATTGCAAGGTGAAATCCTTAAGTTTTGTTTCTCTTTTTGCCAAAGCTGAGTGAAAAGTTTGCTTGCTACCTCTGAGGTATGATAGAAGGCATAAAGATAAGTGAAAAGAGACAAGAAAAACCATAACTTTTAATATAAAAGCTGACCTGCAGTATACAAAATCAGTTTAAATGTTTTTTCCTGTTTGACACCATAAGCTTGAGCTGTTCCTTTTATTGTACCATTTTTTCTCCTTGCAAACGGATCTCATCTGTTCTGTCTCACTTGCAAAAGTGGGTTTCCCCCCATCACTAGTGTTGTCTATTGCCTGGTTTCATCTCCTTTCTTTCCATAAACTTTCCATAGGCTCCACAGGTTTCCACCCAAATCCTCATGAATATACCCAACTCTAGGCCATTTTGTGCCCCTTTCTCATGAGGATCAGGACTCTCTGAATGGGTACTTTGAAATCCCACCAAATCTCTTTATGCCTCCTAGTAACTAATACTAAAAATTCATTTTATATGAAGGGAGTCGGCAAATCTGCAAGTTCTTTTACTGCTGGCATGGGTTTCAGTTCCTTATTCTCACTTTGGAAACTTCCTTGGACCCTGCCCATTGCATTTCAGAGACCTACTTAGATGCTGTGGAGAATCTTTTCCTCTTATTTTCAAGGAGGACAGCCCAGACCCTCAAGGTACAGTTCATACTCTACCACTACTCAGAAAAATCATCTATGATAACTGTTGGCAATGAAGCACAACTGGAAACTGTTCAGTTGATCTATTATCTATAGCTGACATTGGATTAATCTAGACAAAATATCATTTTTCTCTTTCCGTGCTGAGGGAGTGAGTAAAGGCTTTTTAATGATATGAGTAAACATATTCTCTAGACTTTGATGTATGGCATTCAGTTGAGCAGGTGCTCACAGCTCCCTTTGGTCAGTGCCTAGCTGTGTGTATTACAGTATTTTAAGCAATGTCAGATCTAAGGTATGACTGGCCTCATATCAAAGTTCCATTATTTGCCTACTTGATGTTTGCATATTACCCAGAGATAGAAATATGTTGGAATTTACAGGAAGACTTCCTTTTCATGGGAAGTCTAAATGACCTAAAATAACCAGTTTCACAGGAGCAATAGTCTAGTGTTTCAAGCCTGACTTTCCATTACTCCAACTGACTCTTACTGTGCTCTTCTATTCTCTGTAACTCAGAGGCAGATGGTATAGCTACATTATTTTGAGACAAAGTTAGAGCACCAATAAGATGTAAAAAAATGTTCACAAAGACAAAATAGCTAATCCACCAGGAAAATAGAGCAATCCAAATTGTGTATGTACCAAATAAGCTACCTTGAAAATGTATAAAACAAAATGACATAGCTAAATGGAAAAGTAGGCAAACCCACAAATATAGCTAAAAATTTTTTTAAAACTTTCAGATTAACTGACAGAGAAATAGGTCAACACGTGGAAGACTTGAATAACCTAATGATAAACTTGCTTCAACTGAGTTATGTGCAACATTGCCCTCAACTGTAGAATATATGAAACTATATTCAAGAGTGCTTGGAGCATTTATCAAAATTGAATACATGCTGGGTCAGAGATAAAGTCTCAACAAGTTTTAAAAGATTGAATTCATAGACAGTAATTTCCAAGGCATAATAATGCTAGAAATAAATAACAATAAAATAGTTGCTAGACTATCTTTTAAGTTTTTGGAAATTAAATAGTCAACTTCTAAATAACTCAATCATCAAAAAACAAATATCTTAGACAAAATCAGAAAGTATTTTGAGCTGAATGGTGGTGAAGATATGACATCAACATTTGTGACGTAATGCTAAAGTATTACTCAAAAAGAAATATATAATATGTAAACTATAAACAAACATGTTTTAAATGTGTACACTAAAAAGAAGTGAGAAAAGCCAACTGATATAAAATTACAGCTCAAAAAAAAAAATAAAATTACAACTCAACATGATTGAAAGAGAAAATAAAATTAAGCCCCAAAAAAGTAAAAGGAAGAAAACAACATAAAAAGTAAACTAATAAAAAACAATCAAATATACAATAAAGAAAATTAACAAAAACAAAATTGATTCTTGAAGAGATAAAAAGATAAAATTTAAAACATTGTCATGTTTAAAAATAAAAAAGGGGAATTACAGAACCATTACAGTAAACATCCTACAGATATTAAAGCATTAAAAAGGTGATAGGAATGACTTTAACAATAATTTTGAAGATTTAGATGAACACACATATTACTTAATAAATTACAAAATGAAGCAAAAATAAAAAGATCATTGAAATAGATTTATGTTTATTAAACACATTAAAATACATATTTTAAGATCTTTTCATGAAAAGAGAACTTCAAGATCTCATGGTTTACTCAGTAAATTCTCTTTAATATTTTTGAGAAAAAATATTTATGTTACATAATGTATTTTCTTTTTCTTTTTTTATTAGTGTAGGTCTGCAGTACATCATGATTGCATTCATGGTAGGGAATTGGCATAGGTCCATAACACATTTCAATTTCCTTATTTTCACCCTCCCTCTATCCTCTTACTTTTCCAGCATCAGATTCATTTATTTATGTTAGAAGACCTTATGAAGCTAATTACCATATATATGGATTAAAAAACAAGACTAATAGGCCAAAGAGCATATAAAACATGTAAGACAATTGTGCTAAGTCAAGGTTCACTTTTAGATACATTGTTCATGCTGGATTACAATACCTTTTCATTCTTTCTCTTTTTTCTATTATCTGTTTTTTATTTTATACTTTATATTTACTGAGTTTTTTCATATGAGACAAACCATGAGATATTTAGGGGTTTGTGTCTGAGTTATTTCACTTAATATTATGGTGTCAAGGTGCATCCATTTTCCCACAGATGACTTAAGTGTATCCTTTTTCATGGCAGAATAGTATTACATTTTGTATAAATGTCACATTTTTTATCTATTTGTCTCTTGATGGACATATAGGTTATCTCCAAAATCTAGCTATTTTGAACTGTGCTGCTATAAACATTGGTAGGCACACATAAATATGAGGTCTTTAACTCTTTTGAGAAGATATTTCTGAGAATAGAAAGAAAATTATCACAACTCATTATATGACTTAAATACATATGCAAAAATCCTAACAAAATCTTTGCAAATCAAATCAAACAAAACACAAAACAAAACAAAATGCATGCTAAACTTTGAATAGAAGAAAACTTTCTTACTCTGAATACATATATGATATATGTTATATTTCATATATATTATATACATGTATATATGTAGCATATATATATATATATATATATATATATATATATATCCTGAAGTAAATGATGTTTTTAATGTTGAATTCTTGTAATCTTGTCTTACAAGAGAAAGATTTTTATCGTGACATTCATTTGTCTTTGTCTAAAGCAATGTATTACACTAGTCTTAACCAATGTAATATGCTAGAGAAAAGAAAGTGGATATATAATGAAGAAGAAGTAGAAGAAAAAGTAGGAGAACAATTACCACCACAATGAGCTTTTCGGTCACTCTCAAGTAATAGTTTATGGAGAAAATTTTTGAAATATTTAAGATAAGTGAATAAAAGATATTTGCAGGATGCAAGGTTAATATACAAGTGATAAAGCTTTACATTATAGGAACAACAAATAGAAAATTAAAATATTATAATGTCAAAATAGCTACTACTGAGAAACAAACGAATTGAACATTATATGAGATCTCAATGAGAGAAAGTAAGGAGGAATTAAATGAAAAACAAATGAATTGTTATGTTTAAGTATTAAAAGAGTTAACATTTAGAATTTGTTTTTTCCTAATAGTTAATGAAATAAATGAATTCACAAATGTAAATCTAGTCATTTTTGTCTTTACAGTTTGGAAAATTTTGTACTAAAAAGTATATGCAAAACCAAATGGCCAAAATAGCCAAGATAGTATTGGATAAAGGAAGAAAATTGCATGACTTGTAGTATCAATTGACAAGATTTACCATAAAGCTTAAGTAACTAACATGATATGGAATTCACACAGGGAATGGACAAATATCATTGGAATAAAATTGTCCAAAAATAGACCAATAGCCAATGAAGATCTATTTTGTGATAAGATGGAATTACAGAACAGCATGGGATTAAATGATACTGGGCAATTGAATTGCTACGTAGAAAAACATAAATCTGACTCTTGCCTCATGCTATGTGTAAAAACCAGTTGTAACTAGTTGTAAGACTTTAATGTCAATGATGAAACAAAAACCTCTATACAATAAAACATAGACTATCTTTATGTCCTTGTGCTAGATAAAAAAATTTGTAGTACATTAAAATTAAGAATTATTTGTCAAAATATACCATTAAGAAAGTAAAGACAGATATTTGTAATTTAAAATACCAGCAAAAAGTTCGCGTCAATAAGAAAAACATGGTATGTTAAATAAGAAGTATGCAGCAATATTAATTATCTGGGAGTGCCCATGACAAATCACATCGACATGTCAATATAAGTACCAAAAAACTAAAATTAGAGAAAGGAGAACATTGAGAGAAAAAGACAGAGGGAGCTTGAGAGGAAGAGAGTGGAGGTATTCTATTAAAATTTGACAAAGACACAGAACAACGAAAGCTCCCATTTACTGTTGCCTGGTAGTTAAAGTGCGAACACTTTTCACAGTGGTATCCGTCTGGCTGTAGAAAGTTAAAGTGTATTCCACAAAAGAAGTGTACATTTGTTCACTGATAGGCATGGCTCTAAATAGTCACAGTTGTCCTATTGGTAATGAACAAAATCTGGAAATTGCTTACACATAAACAAATAAATCATGGTATATACACTTCACAGAAACATCATGCTTTAATAAAAATTAATGACCTATCAATCCATGAAATATCCTCAGAACCATAATATTGAGCAAATATTCATATTGTCTATACAAATTTAAAATACAGACAAAAATACTGTAGATACTTGAGGTGAGAATAGTGAATATCTTTGGGGAAATCTGTACTGGTGCTTAGAAGAAGACATAAAAGAGAACCTATGGGATGGTAGGAATATTCTTTATCTGCATCTTGGCGATTGCAAATTACACAGATCTGCTTATTTGTGAGAACTATTTTGAGTTGTTCATTTAAGATGTACACTTTCCTTTATGCTTTTCCTAAGTGAAAATTTATTTAACAAAAGCAAAAATGGAAAGCATGATGAGTAATGCATGGTTAAGGGTTTTATACTTTGCTGAACTGTTTTTCTTTTATTATAATATGAGAACTACATTATGGAAGAACTGATTGGTCTAGTACAGTGATGGCGAACCTATGACATGCGTGTGGTTTTTCTTTTAAGATAAAAGATGTAATGTTAATGAGGGTTTTTTTTTGTTTGTTTGCTTGTAAACTAAAATATCAGTATTCAGGTTTAATTGCAGTGTTGGCACTTTGTGATAAATAAGTGCATTTTCGGTTGCAGTCTGGGCACTCCGTCTCTAAAAGGTTCACCATCACTGTGAAAAGATTGTAAGTTTATCATTTATACCAGAGCTTCTTAGCCAGGTAATTGTTGACATTTTGGATAGGGCAATTCTTCACTGTTAGAGGCTGTTGGCTGCATTTTGAGATTTGTAGCAGTATCCTTGGTTTCTAACCTTTAGATGTCAGTATGAGTCCCCCTTGGTTGTGACAACCAAAAATATCTTCAGACACTGATAATATTTGAGGGAGACAAAACTGCCAGCAATTGAGAATCATTTGTTTCTAGGATGCAGAATTCTAATTCTATGGGAAGTAGGGAGATAGATCTTCTCATATAGGAAGGGGATCAAGAGACGGAGCAAATGGGGAGAGGACAAGCTTAGGGGATGAACAAAGGAATTAAGAAGTGTTATGTACATGTGCCAACTCCACATAAGGAATGTAAACATTATGTACTACAAATATGTACTGATAAAAAAAATAAAAGTAATTTCCAAACTTCCCAATTTTGGGCAGACATTTCTTTATCTGAATGAATAATAATAACATGTACTCTCACAGTGCTTCATCTCTGCTTTCCCCTTTGTAGGCTAATCTCGGTTCAAGTCCACTTTTTATGATATTTTTACATTAAAATGGAAACAATATTTTCCAGGAACTTGGGAGATGAAATATTTGGAAAATATGTTTCTAACCTTGTGACCAGGTTGTGACTCAAAGGGGAATTAACTAATACATGCTTACATCATTCTCATTCACAGGCTAATGTAAAAGCATGTTCAAGAAATTATCATTTGGTATTCACCCAGCTAACCTTAGCTTTGGTTTGTTAACATAAAATAATGTTCAGACCAGAGATTTTCTTATGCAACTTTTGCTCTTCTTTTGCAAATTTTGCTTAATATCTAATAATGAAACAACTTATATTTACAAGTACATATATAGAAACAGCAGTGTCTAGTGGAATTCTTAATATGTGTTTATATGTGTAGAAATAATAATACTAACTGTAAACATTCTGACTAATAATGATTTGATAAATTTTGTGTAGTTTTTTTTACAATTTTTAAATGATTTTTATTTTAAATTCTCAAAGTGTCACAAATCTCTTTTGTTTATATCATTTTATGTTTCTTGATTTTGACTTTAATCTATTGTATCTATATGCTTATGGGACAAAGTTCATTTACTACTGTTTTCTTGAGGATGTAGAATTTGGGGATTAGAAACATATGGCAGTAGAAAGAAACAGCATTAATAAATTCAAATCCTTGAAAAATGCCAAGAATCTTGATACCCTAATTATGAACTCTATATTCTTTGTGAAAGCTATCCAGTGTTCTCAGAGAGGCCTTGGAGGCAAGGAAGTGACCTGTCTACCTAGAATTAGTGTAATGTTAAGCAAATAGTTAATGTCTGTGAACTTCACTTTATCATCAACTGATCAGGAAATTATATATTATATCTTTGGATGGATTAGACTATTGCATGGAAAGTAGAACTGTACCTATTATATATAGATATGGAATAAGTCTTTTTTCCTTTACTTCTTACTGTCCTCTTGGATAATTTTTATAGCCTTATAAGGTGTTTATGCAGTCTGAACATTTACAACCTGGCTCTACTTTTCTCCTTTGATAGTCATTCCTGAGGCCTCTTCTTTTCATTAGTTCGATGTGTGGTTTGTTATTAGTTTGGTTACTATAACAAAATACCATACACTGCTTAATAACAACAAAATTTTATTTCTCAGAGTTCTGGCAGTTGGGTACCAACATGAATAAGTTCTGGTGGAAACCTTTTTTTTTTTGGGCTGCACACTGTTCTTTCTCTGCATAATCTCGTAGGATGGAAAGTGTGGCCTCTTCTTAAAAGGGCACTAATTCCATTCATGCAGCTTCCGTCCTCAGGGCCTAGTTGCCTGCCAAAAACTCCATCTCCAAAAGCCATCACATTAAAACTAAATACTCGGTGCATGAATTGGGGAGGGCACACATTCAGTAAGCCAAACCTTCATTTTAACTTTTAAAAATAATTTAATTAGATGAAATGAAACAGTTGTTTTTCTTTCAAACTAAATATGTCAATTGTCATTTCCATTGAGAAGGTTCTTTTATTGTGAAATTCATATTACCTCTGTGGTTCCTTCTAAAGGTTAACATGCTTATTCTAACAAGTTGTACGATCCATACTTGAGTAATATTTATGCTCGGTAAGAGTGTTCTCCTTATATCTATTTTTGCTTCTACATGAAAGTAGAGTGGGAAAAATTCAAGTAGAGTGGGAAAAATTCAAGTAGAATGGGAAAAGTAGAGTGGGAAAAGTTCCTGAAATGTCCCCCTAGGACAACTGAGCCACTTTAAGTAACTACTGAGGTCTCTCCTAAAGGAGAAGAGTTACATCCTTAGATGTGTGGTTCCAAGATGCTATGATTTGGAAGTGTTTGTCAAATGTCAGTGTGCTAAAGGCTTGGTCAGCCATCTGTGGTGCTTTTGGGAGGTGGTGGTCCTTTTGAAGAGGAGAACTAGTAGAAGGAAATTAGGTGACTGTGGCACTACCCTTGAGAGAATATTGTGACTTCAGTGATTTCCTGTTTCTTCCTTTGCTTCCAGGTTGCCTTGAGATGAGCAGATGCTCTCTACCATTCCGTGATGTATTCAGCTACCAAAAGAATCAACCAACCACATGGCCTGACACTTTTGAAGTCATGAACCAAAATAAACCTTTCCTCCTTAGAAGGTGTCTCAGGTGTTTTGTCACAGTGATAGAAAGTTAACTAACACATAAGATACATTTCACATGAATTATCATTTTCCTTGGCAACACAAGTTGGACATAAAAGGAGACATTAGTTGTGTAGCAAGAAATCAAACTGAAAGTATGCCAGGTGATTCAATAAACAGTGTATGACAAATGAGTCTTAGATAACTGTTTTAAAGCTAATTCTCATGGTTTGAAAAAAAAACAAAAAAGGGAGCACTCTTTGCCTAATTGCAGTTTGCTTGCAGCTTGATGTTGTTATGGTGGATGTTGCAACAATGACTCCACAGGTTCTCTGCCTCCAAGACCTGGCACACTGGGTTTCTTATGCCAAAGCTCACCTTTGAACATGCTCAGAGGAAGCAGAGCCTTCAGGAGGATGTGTACTGACTTAAGAAATCCATGGAAATGAATTTTTTAAAATTCAAAATGCATCTTATTGGAACATTCACAGTTATTTTCAAATTAACAAGGTGGAAAAGATAATGGTTACTCTTCATTATGTAAGAACAGTTTTAAAAAAAAAGAGAAGAGAAGCTAAAAATACGAGCTCTAGGGGGTGAAATTCATTTCTGAGAGGGGTATGACTCAGTTGCTTAATTGTCCAAGAAAAAAGAGAATTTAAGTTAATTTGCCTAAATCTGACAAGAATGTTCAAAAGCTATTTTGGAGTAACCTTTAAATTGAGCACATTTCAGAAACAATCTCATTAAACATACTCAAGGAAATATGAAATGAGACATTTCAGAAACAGTCTCATTAAACATACTCAAGGAAATAAGGACTGAGACCCTTTTCTTTTAATATAAAAAGGTACTTTGCTGACTAGAGAAGTGTAGCATTTTGTGAAATAGTGCAAAACTGCCTTACTTTACAGTCAAATGCATCTTCATTATCTTGATAGACATCTTTGTTTGAACTTCATATAGGAAACACCTTAGGGAGGTCCTAAAGAACAAAGGCAGCTTCTCTCTTCAAGGGTTGGGAACAAAAAACAGCAGGGCAAAGGTAGCCCTGTGTGCTTTGTAATGGTTCATTATTATTATTATTGATTTTCTTCAACTTTATTTGCAATCCTTCTTGTTCTCCCTATACCTCTTTAAGGCAGGTGGTAGGTATCACAATTAACAGACAAGAAAACTGAGATGTAAGTGAAGAAATCTACTTTTTGGTGGATAGATCAAGATTGGAACATAGTTAGACCTTTCTTACTCTGAGGTGTACACCCTTTTCCACTCTTATCATGTTTCCCCCATATGCTATATAGTTGTATATTCTCTAAATTATCTCTATCATTTACAACTTCTTTAAATCAACATTTTCTACCATTGCCTCAGAAATTTCTAGATGTGAACTGAGACAATGGAACTTCTTCAGGAAGATGACCATAGCTGACCACATTTGAAGGAAACCTGGTTTACTATTCTCAAGAGGACAACAAAAAGGCAGTGAGTGGGGAATCTGAAGGTGGAGTGCTACCTGATTGGTGCGTATCCCCTCCCTCAGCATTCATTTTTGAAGGAAAGAGGAAGCTGAAGCATTACAGTTAGAAGACAGCTGGATCCTGGGACAGACCTTTGAGTTGATGCTACTCCAGAACAACCATGGTCATGTATTTTATAGTCAGCTTCACTGTGGTGCTCACTTACATACCTGTCATATATGGGCAATTACTTCCCCCAAAGTTATGCTTCATGTACAATAGTTCTGAACTTGAGTTATCATTGCACTTTATCTATTCTGTCACAAAAATTTTACCTATTCTGTCACAAAAATTTTATCTATTCTGTCACAAAAATTTTGAATTAATGTAATAATTTTCCCAAAATCTGTCTTTCAAACATGAGGGGGAAAATTGATTGTTGTTTTCTTTTTTTTTTTTTAAGTGACTACTAAGGACATACTGACTCCTGAATTCAACCAAAGTACATGCTGTTTTAGTGATGACTAATTTTTCCAAGATTAATGAGATTTCACACTTCACTATATAGCACAGGGGTATTAACAATAAGCAGGTAGAAAATGTTGGCCATTTGAAATGTCAGTGAAGAATAACATGGGATTGCTGTTTTTAAAAACTCCCTTAACAACAATTATGTTACTAGCAAGACATTCTAAAAAGTTGCTTCTAGGAAATAAAACACATAAAAAGTATTAGTTAAGGTTATTTTGATTCCAAAAATCAAGACAGACATCTTTCAACTCTTCAGGGGTTATATTATTAAACTGAGAATTAGAGAATTTCCCAATTTATCAACTCCTATTTTTCAGTAAAATTTTCCCTTATGATTTTGGCTGTATTCTTATCACATTAAAAAAGTCTTAATTTGGAGCAAATGATATTTGTTTGGTGGAGTGAAGAGTGGTAACCCACAATGAAAAGGTCTTTCCTTCCTGTTAAATTATTTTATTTATCAATTAATCTGTCTTTAGTTGGAATTGAATTACCAGGACAATCCTAATATTACAAATAGAAGTGAAATGATGTGTGCTCAGCTGTTATTTCCAAAACCTGAAGAAAGTGTTTCCACACTTGTGAACCAATATGCACAAAAAAGTGAAGCAAGAAGGTTTTAAAACTCATATTAGCTAGGGATATAGCTCAGTGGCATAGCATCTGCCTGGCAAGTGCAAGGTTGTGAGTTTGATTTCCAATAAAATAAAATAAAATAATTCTTATATTAGATCTTAGAGAAGGTATTTCTTTAAGATGTATTTCATGACATGTCAGTAACAGGTTAAATAACATGACTTTCAATATAGATTCTATCAAAATCATGACCTGACAATTCCTATTTGTAATCAGTGACTCATTTAGGAAATCAACTGAGACAAAAATGTAGTGATCCTCTGAATCTGATGTTATAGCTTTTGACTGTTTTGCATCATTAGCAACTATGATCATATTTAAAGTACCAATACTACTGTGGAACTTTTAAAAGTACAGATACCAGGTATTACATTTCAACTACTCATACCTAATTCAATCCAAATACTTCTTCAGTGGACCTAGGGTGGGACGAGGAAGTCTCTTTAAAGAAATCCACAGGTAATACTGGTGGTCAACTAGTTTGATTTTCAGTACTATCAGCTACTAACAGTGTGATTCTGTTCACATTTAGTTAACTTCTATGTACTTTTAATTTTCTTATCTGGGTTTATGAGTTAACACAGATTAAATAATAAGTTGTCACATTATAATGTATAAAAACAATTTAAAAGTAACTTTTAACAATTATTTGGTTCATGGTTTACAGTACGACAGCATTAACTCCTAATATTCAGAATGACATTTGAACTTAGGTTTAGAGAATAGGTGTAGTGAATTACCGTTGTAAGTAGGGAAGCAACCATTCTCTGTCCAGTGAAAAGGGAGAAATAGCTTCCCTCAGGATTTCCACATTGTTACAAATTTCAAACACATGATGATTCACAAAACTGTACTAGAATTCAATGGTTAAGCACATCGGTTAAACAGAGAGCAGTGGAAAGTTTTGTTCAGATTCCATTACTTCCTAAATATGTGACCTTATACAAATCATTTAATCACTCCAAGGTCAAATGTAAGCTTCTTGGGGCAAGGACTTCATTTGGCATTCTTTGACATGTCTTCAAATCCTAGGAGACTCCTAGTACACGTGGGTACTGAAAATACTGACTGAATAACTATATTCCACGGTGACAGACAGAGTCGTGATCATAGCTACCTCAGAGAGCTACTTGACTGAGCCTTAGTAACTGCTCAGAAAATATCCTTTGTATACCGGTGTATCCAGATGTCATCAAGACAGCCAAGCCTAGTGGCCTTGGTGCCACTACTGAGACCCAACAGTTAAGGTTTATGATTAGTTCTAATGATAGATAGCCCCCTCCTAATATTTCGCATTGTTTAAAATTGTTTTCAAACCCTTGTAAAGAGAATGGGAATGTTAACTTTTTTTTCTTTCACCCTTCCCTTTGGCCCATCACTCATTTTTCCTTTTCACTACCCTGCAATGAAGAGTACCAGTGTGGACTATGTCACCTTACCACTCTACCTTCAGCTGCCCTTTGGATGTGGTCACTGAGAGATGCAAGCAGTAAATCAGGTGTCCTCTGTAATCAGAGCCCCTGTCAAGTAGGCTTTCTTTCCACATATCAGTCTCCGTCAAGGGTTTGGTAGCTGTTCTCTCCTCTTATAGTTTTAGACCCAGGACTCATATAAGCTTCCTGTAGGTGCTGGTCACTATTTTAGTCATCATACATTACTGGTTTCTTCGTCATATCCACAACTCTATGTCTGTTTCCTTCACTGGTGGTCATCAATTAAACCATTGGAATGTGTCATCAGTTTTCTACTGGGACTGGAAATCAAGAAACATTGCCTTTAACTTCAAGACCTGGTTGGGCACTGGACAAAGGAGAGGAGAGACATTTTACTCCCACCTTGTACTATCTAACTCTGCAAAGCTGAGTGAGTGGTAGAAATTATAGCAGCATCGTCTTATCGGTCTTGGGGAGGTGCAGTGAAGAGTGTGTGGGTGGAATAAGGTGGGGAGTGAGAGTTAATGGAAGTTGCAGCTCTCCACCCACAAGAAGGAGAAGTTGCTATTTATCATCTTCTCCAAGACTTCTGTTTCTTGCCACTTGGAAATCAGTCAACCATGAAGGAAACTATGAAAATATCTTTGCTGCATATATAGATGCACAGTAATTGATTCTTCATTAGAAAAGTGTTTGGGCTATTCACACCCTAAATATGTCTGATGACATCTATATATGACTAT